>JAOVYW010057022.1:1684-14007 GCA_025775045.1 Hiodon tergisus | reverse complement strand
CAGATACGTGTTAGCAGCGTTTTACAGATACGTGTTAGCAGCGTTTTACAAATGCGTGTTAGCAGCGTTTTACAGATGCGTGTTAGCAGCGTTTTACAGATGCGTGTTAGCAGCGTTTTACAGATACGTGTTAGCAGCGTTTTACAGATACGTGTTAGCAGCGTTTTACAAATGCGTGTTAGCAGCGTTTTACAGATACCACTCTGTAGCTGTGTTTTTGTAATTTCCAACAACTTACCTGTTGTGAGCTGGCCTTCGTAACAAAATAACCACAAAAAAACTAAACCCAAAACAAAACAAGAAAACGGCACAAGCTTATACAAACACAAGAGTGAGAGAGTGCGGGTCAGTGGATCAAAAGACGGTTCTGCCGGACAGGTATCATTTGGGTTTGCGTCTGATAATCTGCCTTAGACTTCAAAATACGTTTGACTGCATGAAGAACACAAACTTAAGCCTAGTAAAACACTGTTTTAAAATAATCTAAATAGTTCAAATTGCTATTGAGGAACAGTTATAAATTTTGTTCATTAATTTTTAGACACTGTTTAATCCAAAATCAGGGTTACTGTGTTCTGTATCCTATCCCGTTAGATCAGAGTGCGATCAGGACAGGACGCCAGTTTATTACAGGGCAGGAGACGCATGCAAGGGTACAACTTATTTGTCACCGATCTGTCTAAACTGCAAAGCTTTGGACCTAGGAGGAAACCCACACAAACACAGGGAGAACTTGCAAACTCCACACAAGGAGCAACTAGAGTCAAACCTAGGACCCTGAAATTGCCTCACACCAGGGCTAAACATGAGTCACCAGGGTTAAGAAATATCTGTAGTTTAGATGCCAATGTCTTTGAATGTGAACTGTTATTTATGTGTTAAACATTTAAGGATGAAAACACTTAAGTGTGAAACAATATTATTTTATTTATAAAGTTGTGTCATTACATATAAAAGATTGGGAGCTACTGTTTTAGAATAACGTCCTACCAAAAATCCACCAATGCCCTACCAAGCATTTCTGCAGGACCTTTGCACAGCTGTGATTTGACAGCATCAGGCAGTGCAGATGTAAGATACATCACTCACACAGTGTGAACCTAACCAGAAGTTCAGATTTCACTGGCCAGCCGAGATACGTTCAGGCAGGCCCATCAGATCTCATTCGACGAGTGTTGTCTCCAGTCAGGACCTGAAGGCATGGGTGCACTCCGGATGCCAGGTATTTACAACATCCCCAGTCCTGTGTGATTGAACGGATTCATGCAAACCTATGACATCGAGTGGCCATATCTTGTGTAGTTATAAACTGAAAATTTAAGCAGCCATTGTCTGCAAGTAGAAACAATTAGCATCAAGAACGCTGTTGACTTGCATGCGTCTGCTTTTTTGAGAGCTCACAACTAATAAAACAACGCTGAGCGTGCTTGGGCAGGAAGTCGCTGAACTGCAAACAAATAAACAAATGTTCAGTCAATATTGAAGAATTGCCAGTGTTAAGCCCGGCCTGCTAGCAGAAGCTGTAATTATGAAATGCGAGGAATGTGGTCCAGAGGCTAATAACGGTGAGGGCATTGCAGATTTATTTAATGAGCATTATTGCAGTCCTGTTGGATAAATATTTACCGTCGCGTTGGAGGAAAATTAAAATGGGCCAAGAGGCTGCCAGGTGCTCAATGAAGATGACCACTCAAAGGCAGCAGAGAGGGAGCGAAGGCCACGCCTAGAGTTGTCGCACTGGTCACTTCACCCGCCAATCAACTGGACTCAAATGCCCATAATTACTACGATGATCATTTTACCTTTATGTTTTAGTCTGGTACCCCTGTCCGAGGTGTGCGCACTGCTTTCAAACACAAAGATCTGTCATTCACTTAATGTTGTTGATCGCTTATCCTGGCTTCTCTGGTTGTGATTGGCTGTTGTGTTGGCGGTAGCCAGTGCTAAGCCTCCTTACAAACTCACAGACACACAGATCAAATGCCTCATTCTGACAGACTTTATATCATTTGATTGAAAGCACAGGGTGATAAACGGTGCAAACTGCTTCAATCAGATGCAATTCCAGAGCCGGTGGCTCACAGGACGAATGGGATCATGGGACACGGCCCCTCGACGGGAGGGGCTGTCCTCGTCCCCAGGCACCTGCGTTTGCCAGGTGCGAGAGAGAGGTAATCAGGTCGTCAGCCTGTAAAACGTTCCTGGTGGGGATGAAAGCGTTCAGAAATGTGAGAGACAGGCGAACACGGCAAAGACACACACTGCCTTCAAATGGCGTTCTCTTTCTCTGTTTCCTCATCAAGGGCGATTATCATTATTATTATTATTGGTTATTATTTATAATATTTTTAAATTATTTATAATAGTAAATCTTGAAAAGTGGACTCCCCTGCAGATTAAAGCACTGCACTTCAACAGACTACATATGGCTACATATGAAAATTGTGGGTAATGCTAAGCAATATATTTTGGTTTAAAATAATATTTTTTGATTTTTGCATAACTGAAATCATCCAGTAATACAATCATAAATCTAGCCATCTGTTTTTGCTGGTAGAAAACGATAGCACCCCCTTTGATTTGAACCTGAACAGGAACGTAAAACCCTTTCTGTGACACTGGTTCCCCGGGTCCATCGCATTTTCACCCATGACACCCACGAGATAAGACTAGTCACATGTTAAGGATGGAACAGGGAAACTACTGGGAGAATGCCTTGTGAAAAATGAAAGACTAAATCGTCCTCTTTTTAAATCAGATGTTTCTTACAGACAAACCAGAATGAGGAGAGCAGAATATTATCACAAAGAATGTTTGATTGGATGGGAACTTGCCATTGTCTCCCTCCTATGTCTATTGCGCTCATTACTCCACTGGAAGCACAATTGAAAATCTCACACTCTCTGATTTTTTTTACTGCTGAAATTGATTTTTTCTGCATGACAATGACATGTGCTTATCAGCTGTCCTATTTTCGGACACCAGACGTCCTATTGCAAATCTGGGGTAATGCAATTACATTATCTCATTTCGCCAATCTATAGCTGAATGGCATGTTTTCCAAATGCAGGCGTCTATCCGCCATGGTTTCTAAGTAACTGGTATTTAGTTTTGATGAATATATCTGCTTTTCCATTAGACTGAAAGGAAATGAATGCCGACACAAACTATAACACCATCTCCAACAGTTATCTCCAATTGCTAATTACTGACGTCATTTCAGATGTTTTTAACATTTTAATTTTCAAATTAAATAACCCAGAATTTGTTTGTGTTTTTCAAATTAACCTTCCAATTAAGACGGCAACAAAAATTATCGCCTTTTTTCAGAGCACCAATTTTCAGGATTTTAATATCTTCACTCAAAAGTTAAAGCATCCAACCATAGGCAGCTCAAGTGGGGTCTGAACAATTAACCGTTCAGCATTTATCTGATGGGCCTCTCTGATGAAGTGAATTTGTTGATGCAGTTAGATGAAACGTGGTGGATGGGGCGGTCGGGAGGGGAGCAAACATTAGCTA
This sequence comes from Hiodon tergisus, assembly GCA_025775045.1. Taxonomy (NCBI): domain Eukaryota; kingdom Metazoa; phylum Chordata; class Actinopteri; order Hiodontiformes; family Hiodontidae; genus Hiodon; species Hiodon tergisus. The sequence goes on along the minus strand of JAOVYW010057022.1, from coordinate 10,485 downwards.
GTAGCGTGAACCATCGACTTTCTTGGCATCTGAGGTAAAGTACTGCGCACATCGATGTGTGCGAGCTCTATTTCGCACTGTGCTACGCGCCACTGCTCCCGAAGCCTGCGCAGCAGGTTAAAAAAGAAACCGTCCCCATTCCCTGGGAGGAGTCAGCCTGCCACTCTCGCTGCCGTTAGTTACCGCCGCTGTTGGCTGCGCCTGGTTTCTGCTGTATCGGGCCTCTGAACGCTTGCAGACGGAAGCGTTGACCTGTGCCCTGTGCGGATCGCTGAAACAGTAATGAACAGAGGCGTAGAGAGAGAACTGCGGCTGTTGACTCAATCAACAGCTCCGGACATAAGACTGAATCCTGATATAAAACAAACAAACAGAAAAGTGAGAATCTACTGCGAAACCATATAGCTTGCAATGAATAAATGAGAAAACGGAGAAAAAACATTGATAATGAATAGAACATCTTGGGCTGCTTTTCGGACAATAACACACGTATGGGAAGCTGAATTCCACTCAAATCTCCTCTGCAAAAACCTTCAGTTTCACTGTCTCTCTATTCTCAGTAATGAGAGTACACTTCTCATCATTTCCATTCAGTCTGAAGTTTGGCCGCGACCAACTGCGGAAAGATGTCGCGCACCACAACGACGGGCTGTCACGTCACCGGGCGAGAGTCGGAGCTGGGCTCGCTCTGACGATCTTACAAGTCTGGATTTGAATTCGGTCCCCAGCCATCCCCGTGGGGTTTTTATGGGTGGTGTTGGGTACGTCTGCAGTCTGTTTCGTGCGGGTTCAATGAGATGTTGGACAGTCAGGTCTGTTTGTTTACCAGACATCTGGGGGTGGAGATGGCAGCGAGACATCTGCTTGTCTCAGACTGGAGGCTCTCAGGAGCTGCTTTAGAAGCCCATTCAGAGACAATAGAACTGCACTGAATTTTAATGACTAATCAATGAAAAAAGATTCTTAATTGCAGTTGTAAGAGGATAAAGATGGCGACAGAGACGAGCTGTCAAGGTAATTTCTTTTCACAGTGGCTGGAGGCAAATTATTTGGAAAGGAATGTCTGGCAAGTGCGTGAAAGATGAAGAAACAAGGCAGATGTGAAACTTAATTAAAATTTTCAGCTTTGCAACAAAGTGATCGTCAGATTATTTATCTAAAAGCCAAAATGACTGTTAAACCTGTCTGAAAAACAAGTCGAGCAGAAATATCAGTTAATTCCAATGCTTGGGTACTGGCAACCATATACAAATTGACACTCTATGATGCAATTTCCTGAAGATCGAGATTGCAGGACGTATTTCCCACTACAGGTACATTTGTCCCTCTTTAAGGAGGCATGTCCAGATCTTACATTGTGACTTCATAGCTCTGGCTGCAGGTGTATTTCCGAAGACACTTCCAACGCTGCCTCCCTTCACCCCGAAAAATAACAAATCACCTGCCTCACCCCTGCTGGCTACCGTGACACCCGGTCATACAAATATGAAACTGAGGATTACGATCTACAGAGCAATACTTTCGGTCCTGTTTGGGCTGTCAATTGAATTATAATAGCCTCTTCACTCCTTTTGTTGTGAGTTTCCCAATTTCATCACTGGCGATAAAAAGACCTGGGGAGGTGAGAAACACAAACGGCTACAGTTTTTAATAAAGAATAAGACCATCACATCCATGCGCAAGTAATATTTCAATACCCAGTGACCTAGTTATTTTAATTGCTTACTCCCAAACACAAAAGAGAAAAGATAAATAGCTCAGTCTTGCTGGATTCTATTCTTGGACATTGAAAGGAACATCTCTCTGAAAACAATAGCTATGCGAGATGCATAAAAAAAAAAAAAAGATTATTTTACCTCAAAGCTTTATTGCAACTTATTATTTACCTTCAAGAAATCCTTTGCTAAATGCTGAATCTTTGAATTTTTGGTCTCAAGGACACCTGCAGTTCTCATGAAAACTGCTCCGGAGACAATACAATGGGAAACCAAACAGAATTGTTGAGAAGATTCTCAACGGACGCTCGTGAGACACCTAACCTGATGTCACTTTTGTAAAGTTAAGAGGTGTGCTAAACTCCATTAACTCACTTTTTATTCTTATTTCAATGCTTTAGTTGGGAGAAGAATATATGTATATGTATATATGTTTGTAATTTGTTTTGCATTTAACACAGAGGAACAGCTAGACTGGAAGTTTCTGTTTGCTTCATTTTTTCCAGTTTGTGAGTAAGAATGAAGACAATGACAGTCCCCTGGGTTGGGTTGTGATGGTTCTGCAGAAGCTTCACTTTGAAAAGAGAGACACGGGCGTGTCTAAAGACTGTATTGTTCCTTCCGACAGCATGCTCTGACCTCCCATGTGACCTCGCACACACTCCCATGGGCATTTTCAGCAAGCAAAGCCACAGTCTTTGCCCTCTCAGCCACCTGTATATAAAGATCTATACAAATATATATATAGATTCAAAAATAAAAAAAAGATTTAATTTAATGGTTCCATGATTGTACTGTGTCACTTTAGAGGGTATACACTGGCCGTTTAGTTATAAAGAAAATATACCTTTCTGTATACAAATAGCATGATAAAACTTTCTGGTGGTAAATGTGTCTTCATGCAATTTATGTTTGCACTTTTATTAAATGTTAATTACAATGGACTGTTACTGACAATAGGAAGGAACACTGACTGGGGGAATAAGTATATATAGGGAATAGGGTATATAAATTACTACAGTCCTAAAAAGGGTAACACTGCTATTTTAATTGCTAAAAGAGAGTTAAATTAAATTTTAAAAATTTTAAAACTGTTATCATTATCAATGTTCTTCATTCATTTTTTATTTTTAACATTAAGATTATTATTCATGTTTTAGAAACTAAGAAACACTGTTCCATTTAGCGAACGTTTTGAACATTTAAGAGCGTCATACATGCACAAATGGCGCCATTCAAGATTAAGTTGAACAGAATGGTTTGTGATCTGTTACTCCACAGTTTGAATAAAGGTCATTCTTACAACGGAAAGTATGTAATGAAAAATGTAAAATGCATTTTCTTTGCATTGTATTTGATAAATGTTTTCATTTTTCATTTTTAAATATATTTTGTGATACAACAGTGGTGTCCCTCCCTGAGGGCCTTGTTTCTTAACACTGGGCTGATGCTTACCGTCTTCATCGGGTGGACTTACAAGGCCAACCTCGTGTCTCGGAGATCCTGCCCCGGGGCTGTAGGAGATATGGGTTACTCTGTGCGCTGAGCCGGGAAGGGTAACCCGCCAGCCAAGCTTGGGACACTTCATTTTCGCGACCTAACATTCCTGCCTGATACCTTAGCAGAGAGGGGCTTCATCCCGCAGGCCACTCTGGGCAGTTTAAAGACAACTTTGTTGATCTCCATTTGTTTCTCCACTTACAGAACATTTGCTAATGCTAATCCCGCAGCTGATGGAAGGCAGCGACACAGGGGCAAAGCTCCTTTGTCTCTGTGTTGTATCAACAGGCTCAAAATTGAGGAATTATGGGACGTTTTCTGCGGCAATCCTTTGACACAGCACATCTGTTAAGGTCTGTTAAGGACCCCTTCCAGTTTTACGTTGAGTCGCCGGGACAACTCTTTGAGAAAGGCGCAAAATAAATAAAGTGTGTCCCCCTCTGGTTCCGTTTGTGTGTTGATGTTGTTTTTTCTTAAATTAAAATGTGTGTCTCTAAACTTTGGTTTGTCCAATTGTATCCATCATCTCAGCACCTGTTTTGTTACAGTAAATCAAAAATATTTGAGGTCCCCCGCTGGCAGTTTAGGAGGCACATTTTCTTATTCAGACAACAAAACAAAACTCGTGCTTGAAAGTAAAGACGGATTGCCGGAATTCGTGCCCATGGGGTCAGTGCATGGTACGTTATCCGTGTGATTGCTGCTCAAATGTTCAGCTTTTCAATGTTATTCATTGGGCTGTCAATGTTGCCGAAGTAAGACCTGCTCCCATGAAGCCTTGCTAAGTGCCCTTCAGCAGATTTCAAGCTGCATGCATTTACATAATATTGGGAATTTCCTCCCAGGTGAAGGGTGTCAGGTAAGCAAACAATTAATGGAATATTATTTAGTCCACTGGTGCGCACACGCACACACACACACACACACACCACAAGTGTGTTTTTCTTATACAATCTGCTTTTTTAGAAAATGTTTAACACAGCAATGTATTTATACATGGTAACCGTCCCGCAGGTTTTACTGCAGGCTCATTCAGCTGAGTTGACTTGACTGAGCGAAGACGAGGATTAGAACCTGTGAGCACCCCAGGAGCCCCAAGACCCGCTGGAGCTACCCGCCGCCTGCTGAGGAACATTACCCAAAGTGGACATGACAACACAATTCTGAGCAAATCAAGATCGTCTATCCAGGAGCCGTCTAGCTGCTGTTGGGTGGGTGTGGGTTGAGCACCCTCCCCTCTCCCAGACACACCTCTGCACCCACACACACACACTTCTTCTCCCAGGGCGTCTCTTCCTCGATCTTCGCCGAGTATTCTCTGTACTTGTGCTTTATCCATCGATTCAGATTGAGGTGCTTTCTGTGCATTTAAATGGTTGAGTGTGCCCATGACCTGGTAAATTAAAAGCACTTGTTTTATGTGTTACGCTCTGTATTAAGTGATGCATTGAGGAGTAGTGTTTTGTTGGCTCTCTGTGGCCATCCATGGGGGAGATGCAAACTTTGTCTTTGTGTCGATTTGTCTTAGCTTTGGGTCCTAATAAGAAAACACTGTCACGGGAATGAGCAGTGACATACCAGCCCACACTAGGAAAGCGTCTCCATTTAGGATGTAATCCGAACATCTTTAAACAGGATTTCGTCGCGGCTTAGACAAATACTTGCTCTTACTCCTTTCAAAACCCCAGACGCAGAGAGATTACAGATTACGCAGAAAAGGAATACTTAAGTCTGAAATTATAAACCAAAGTGCTCCCCCATTATCCAGCGTCTGATCAGCTTGTGTAATGGATAAGACTCCAGACTACGGGCATGCAATGTGTATCTCTCCCAGCATACAATCATACTGTGTCAGAACCTTTGTTTGTGCTAAAGTTTCTCATTTATTTTTCACAAACATGTTTTTTTTGGTCAATACACAGAGACAAAGTGGGATATTTAGCACTTGGACATGCCCAGTTATATAATTGGTTATTCAGAAGAAGAAAAAAAACACACTCATACTTCATACAGATACAGATTTTGTTCATTGTGGTCTTGGAGTTACTGTCATCTTGGCACTGTTAACATCACTGCTGTTGTCGTCGTTATTCTAACTGGCGCTCTGAGCAGAATGGCAATTTTCCTTCCGCTATCTCGACAAGACACCCTGCATCATTAGTGGAATGTTACCAGTAAAAAAAAAAAAAAAAAAAAACTTCCCTCTCATCTGGAAGGTTTTATTTTATTTATTTAGTTCTTTTTAAAGCTGCCATCCTCACGTCTCCACGTCATGGACAGTGAACACACAGGCACAGACGATGAGTTGCTTCCCCAACACAAAAATGTCGACTATCAAGCAAGCCATAATTAGCGGAGTTAGTGACTGAGGAATGAATTAGTAGTTGCAGATGGGGAGAGGAGTGAAAATATATGATTTGTCATTTTCTCACCCTTCCGCTGATAAGCAGACCATGCAGACTGCTTGCTAAGACATGCACATCTGAAGTTCCTCCCTAGCATTTTCACTTTGCAAAATACTGCTCTACATTAAGTTGCGTGTTGAAAACACAGGCTGGAGATGGAGGTATTGACATGCATGAAGTCTTCCAGGTTTTCGTCACTATTTTTAGACCTAGGCCAGGGTGTGCACGTTCATGCTTTGCTTAGCACTGGATGTTCTGTTGATGGCATCACGCTGGGCCCGACATGGTTCGTCGGGTTCATCTAAAGAGGAAACCTGGGCATCTGCAAACCCAAAGATCCTTTTCGTTTTCGATGTCAAAAAACTCCAATGAAATCCTAACCACAGTTTTATGAGGGCCCGTTCGATGGCGCACAATTCTAGGTTTTCCGTGAAAACTGTCCAACATATAAAGGAACGTATAACTACACAGCATGTCAGCTGATTGAATGTAAAGGCACAGAGAAGCGGTAATGAGAGTTTTTTTTTAATCATTTGATTTTTATTTTGTAATTTGTTTACCTTTATTTAACCAGGTCATTCCAGGAGCTCAGAGCACACACTCAGTGTTTAGCAGGGAACATGACTGTGATCAAGGGCTGTGGTTGTCAATATGAGCAATAGTGGGTGCAGTAGTGAGTAGTGATATTTACAGGAAGTTTATTCAGCTTTTAACACCAAATTAAATCTGTGCAAATCCCTATGATGACTCAAGAAGGACCAGCCAACTAAGCTACTGTCTATGCTGTAAATTGTGAATAGTATTCTAGCATGCTATTGTGACACACATAAGGACTAGACGATAAATAACGAATCAACTAGAGCGGTTGGTATGAATTTGTTGATTGTATCAGAGTAATAGTGGGATAAACATTGAATCAACCTCTTCTTGTGCGCTTCAGAAAAGGAAGTGTTGGAACATAAATTAGAACAGTCCAAACAAACAACATCTCTCTCTCTCTCTCTCTCTCTCTGTCACTAAGAAGTGACGTTATCAGCTGCGCCCCCTAGCTGCTGCATTCAAACTCAAGCAGCCATTCAGGGACCGGAAAGACTCAGCTAATTGAAACCATCTAACAGCGGTCCACTTACTCTCTCATCAATTAACTGCAGAGAGAGAATGCAGCTACGTTCCCTGGCAAGAGCCCAGAGAACCCACAGGAATCCTTAGGACTGGAACGCGGGGTTTTTGTCCGAAGATGTGTTCTCCATGCCACTTTCCAAAGAAAATCCTCTTCCTCCACAGCGGCAGTCAGAAGAAAACTCCGCTTCCCTGGCAAGCAGCTTGATTATGCTGCCAAAAGGTTCTCCCAGGACATCGACAGTGTATTGCTGGAATCTGCTCCGATCCATAAGAAAGGGAACCCTTTTGTTCATCCTCAATCAGGAAGTGGGATGAATTCTCCAGCCTGCAATGAAACCGCAGCAGTTAGCATCTCTCACAGTACTCCCACGCCAGGCAGGTACATCTGGGTAATATTCGGTTTTATAACAGTCTTCGAAACTCGAACGTATTTTTTCACAAACGGTGTTCAGAAACCCACTGTGCGAGGTGGATGACCTAGAAGGCAACAGGCTGGCAAAAGAAAGTTAAGGCTTGCAGAGGGTTTTTATTTTCAGGTTACCACCACCCACCATGTGTTCCGCATAATAACACGTGGGTTGCACCCACACTGTGGTTCACAATTATAATAAAGAAAAGAAATTTAAGTTTAGTAATAAGGAAATAAAAATCTAACCGATTCTGACCTGATGACGGCTCCACAATGGAATTCACGACCCGAGATCCTGCAGGAGGATCAAAGCTGCAATCAAAATTAAGTAAACTATAACCAAGAACCTGACGTTGTTCAAGTAGGGTGTGAAGTTACTGCTACTCCTTAGGAAGCAATCTTCAAATCAAGCCAAGATTGGATAGTCATTAACCTATTGTGCATAGCACCAAATAAATAAATGAACTAAGCCTTTCCCCCAGCCCCTCCCTAATAATTCTAAATGTAAGGGTAAATTATTTTTTAAATTAGACTTAATGATAAGAATAATTTGATAATGAGACGGATCTTGAGCCCCCTGCAGCTACATAAGCCGTAAGAAAAAGAAAGTAATTTCAGTTTCTTAGAGAGGTAACCTTTGTGAGCGTGTCGGGGGGCTTGTTTTGTAAAAGTGACATCAGGTCTCAGGACTTAGGTCTTGGGCTCATCGTCGCCCTGGTGATATGAAGGTTGTGACGAGTTTGACTCCCGGCTATGGCGATAAAACATGTTGTGGTAAAAGGTTGGGCATCAGGGGTTGGACCAAGCCTTCATAATCAAGATTTCCATCAGCCCCTAGTCGTTTAAATTAATCAACGCATGGAAAGGCTGTGTTATCTAAAGTGCGTACGCACAGATATCTGAAGCAAAGAAATGTGTTTGTGTTTGTTATTGAGAGAATAATGGATTTTGTAATTTAAAAAGGTTGCACGTCTAATCACCGCTGCAGAAGATCACAAGAATGGTCACCACAGCGATTGTACCTTGAATGTTACCTTGAATATTTGCAACAGCATGATTAATGCCTCGAGATCATCAGCGGCTCTTAAATCCGTCCTTTGTTTAGTATTATATAAATTATATCCTTTGTTTAGCTATAAATTTAAGACTTTAAATTTGCACATACAACTGTGTACAATTGAGTCATTAGGTAGTTCTCGATCCCAGAGTAGCCAGTTTTGCTTAACAGAATGAGGCAAGTAGAGTGGTGAACAGTATTAAGTGTCTTCATCAGTGAAGAAAGCAAAGAACATTAGACTTAACTACATGCTTTTAGCGTTGGCATTTAATCTAAAAAATGGTAAACATGCAAAGCCAGCATTATCTTTTATGTTTATGCTGTGTGCTAAATCCTATAGCATACAGAAATAATCCTCGTTCACAAGTGGGCTGCAGCCCTCATTTCTCATAATCAGATATAATATCCAAAATGAAGAAATGGAGAGTTTTAACTTTTTGCAGTAGATGATAAATAACAATGCAATAATAATTCAAATTTCTCTTGTGTATTTTGTGTATTTTCAGCATGGTGCATGGGTTCTCTACCTCTCTGAATGTGTTCCATGGTGCAGGGGCTCTCTACCTCTCTGAATGTGTTCCATGGTGCAGGGG
>JAOVYW010057001.1:0-22986 GCA_025775045.1 Hiodon tergisus | reverse complement strand
TAATTTGTACACCACCTTGTTCACAAAAATACATCGTTCCTGCACACTGTCACATCAACCCCTCACACTTCCTCAGTCTGCTACCAGAGATCAACATCCCCTGAGTACTAATTGTTTCACCCTTCCTCAGCGTCATGTCTTATGATTCAATTAACATTCCAAAAACACCATGTGTTTGTCCTGTCTTCTCCTCACTGGTTCAGAATATCTAACACTGGTATCCTGCTTCCCTCTCCACTACTTATAAACCTCTCAGTGATTTCCAGGCAATGCTCAGTGATATATATATATATAGTGCCATAGCATTTCCGAGCGCTACTCCCTTGTGATCCTGTTTCGACTAGTGTTTCCCTATCCTTGTGCCAGCTTCATCGACTATTGATTCTTGGATTGCCCTCTCAGTGTTGTTTGGCCATCTATCAACCCTTTGCCTGTCTCATTGACTACGATTCACAGACTTTCAATGACAATTTTGTTTGATGGCTTCAACTCCTGCCTATTTTCAGGTTTTGTGCACTTGGGTTCCTCTTCCATGTCAGTCCCCCCGTGACACATACAAAGAGTCACGTGGCCATAGTTTGATATATAATGCAGACAGTTAGGCATTGAGGCATTCAGTTACTATTCTAGTGAAAAACGAGTGACCTAAGCGAATGGTATGATTGTCAGAGCTGATTCCAGTATCTCAGAAATGGCTACCCTCCTGGGCTTTTTTCGATCAAACGTGTCTGGTGTTTACCGAGAATGGTGCGGAAGACAAAAAACATCCAGTTGGTCGCATTCTTTTGGGAAAAAACAGCTTGTTGATGAGAGCGGTCAAAGAAGAATGGCAAAAACCGTGCAAGCTAACAGACAGGAACCTACTCTCAAATGTAGAATTGATTTTAAAAAATGTGGATTTGAACAGCTCCAACTGAAAGTCTAGTAAATATAGGGTGAATAATTAAGAGGACCGTGCAGTTCCCTAAAGGGCTTCCATGCACCCGATTGAGGTCTCGAATGCAAATGGTCCAGGTTTTATTTAATCAGAGAAGGGTGTACTGTAGTGGTGTAGAGAGGGGAATGTTGACTGAATCACCATTATTATTAAGATGTATGTTCAATTTTGCTATACCATGGCAAATCATGCATTATTCATATATACTCCATTAGTGGCAATGGCTATTGAGATTAACTTTTTGCTAAAGGACAGGCTTTGCAAATAGCCAGCTATCTCATGCGATCACTGAATAACTAGTGAAAACATTTGCTGCGATCTCATTTCTTATCCCCCAATTAGTTTAACAAATGCATGAAGTTAGATGATTAACAAGTTGAACGTGGCAGTGTTTAATTAGGAAACTAATGCAATGAAGATACATAAGGAAGAGAAATGAGAACAAACTCGTTTAGTTTCAAATTAAAATTAAAAATTATTGTTTGTATGGAGATTATTGGGGAGTTTAGCTGCACAGGTTTACCACAAGAATTCAGTGAGTATGAATTTGTCCTCAGAAAATGTCTCCAGATTACATATCCAAGATTCCAAAAACTTTTATTAAGGCAGAGATGGAAACTGTGGAATGGAGCTTACAGTTACCCGGTTACCGTTATGGGTGACACATTATGTGTAACATAAAAGACAAAGGTCAGAATCAGGTGCTGATTCTAGAATGAGCCTGAGGCAAGCGGTTCCCATGATTAAATTCCACCAGCTAAAGCTTCCTTCTGCAATAAAAGTGAACTTGGTTAATTGCAACTAGGCAATGGACCCTTTGTAATGGTAAAGTTACATTTAGTGACAAAATGAAACTCTCACCAGCAGTAATCCTGAAAGGCTTTTAAAGCTTGCAATCATCACTGACATCCAAGGTCTAGCGTGGGTGTTGCTGGATAAACAACAATCCCAAGGCATTGAATGCTATGTCCTTTTTATCTGGTTCATTTAGCGTTGGATGGAAAATGCATTTTCAGCCTATTCATTGCCAAAAATCAATGGGGGATTCAGTCTAACAACGGAACACGTTCAGATTGTCGGCCGTGCATTTAAAATGACCAATTGAAAGGTCGGCCCGTATTTTCATATGGTCTAGTTAAGTCATTTATAGTGCTGTCTCATCTAAAAGTCTTCTAGACAGCAATTTGAGGTGCATAACCTTTTTTTCAATCAATATTTTTTGTTAACCTGCACAATCTTATGTGCGTCCACTCATATTTGAGGATAATAAGACACCTCAAATTCATAGAACAATTGTATGGGCTAGACATGTTGTTTGAGTCAGCTTAACTATGTGCTGACTAGCGCATTAAATATCATCTCTCTGGGTGGAAGACATTCTGTTAACATGTTAACTATGTGCTGACTGACAGTGGTTAAAATCGCATGGGAAAAACAAAAGGGTGTTGTGTGCTTCTACTTGCTCAACAACTGAGATAGTGGCTGGAATGATGTATTCAGAAGTATTAGGCATGGTTGTATTTTAAGGATTCTGACTTTTAGTTTGGAATAATGTAACGTAGCTCACGCTTTGCATCATACCACATGAAATGAGAACTGAAATACTATAAATCATTCTAACCTACCCGTTTCATTTTAAATGTAGTTTTACCGAATATAAAGGTGTGCCAGGGAGGAAGTCACAGTTGTCCATGTTATCTTGAAGATAATATATATATGATTTTTTTTTCTTTTGGTACTTTGTTCATAGTAGTAGCTTGACCTACACTGGTCATTGCTGAAAAACTACAAATAATCAGAAATAAGAAGTTACTGAAGACAGTTAATTGCCTAAATGAAACATGAAAATTAGATTAAATAGAAAACTATATCAGGCTATTTTGCCATTAGCTTCCTTGGTAGCTAATAATAACTGTGATAACTGTGACCATGAGCAGAGTGAATATTAATGTGAAATGGTTTTCATGGGCTTACCATTTGTCTCATCTTCTGTAGCAACTGGAAGCTCCTGGGGTGTGTGGCCTTGCTCAATGCTAAATTACTGCACTGATCCACAACTATAAATCAATATCACCTTCTTTAGACATCCTCACTTGAACCTCTGACCACCAACATGATCAGCCTAACAAGTCTGATAATTCATCTTAACTTTTTTTTCCTACATTTGGATGGGTTAATGTTTGGAGAAAGTCAATGTGCACTGGCTCTTCCCAACTCTTGGTGGATCTGTTATGACGTAGGCAGTCATCTCGTGGAAGTCACCAGGTCCGATCATTACTCTGCATGGTAGAATCATGACTAAGGAAAGCCAGTTTTGGTGTCAAGAGGCACCCTATTAAATGTTGTTTCCTCAATGTTTGATCCTCAAAGTTGATCCTCAAATTGTTCCGAAAGGTTCTCTCAAGACTGGCGAGGTGTATTCCTGGAATGGGAGCAAGCGCAAGTCCAGAAGAAAAGAAACCCTTTTTTATTCCTCCCGAAAAACGTGTTTGAGAAGTATGGACAAATCCTAGCCTGAGTGTCCAAATTCAATACCTACAGGGGTAAATAGGTTTGATATCGTTATCTGGGGGGAAGGGGGGCAACCATTAATCAAATGAGTACTACTGTCTGATTGTTCTGTCTGGGAATTATTAAACAAATATGTGTTCTAGCGAAATTTGAATAACAGACTGCTGTAAATGTTCAGTGCCAATGTAATTACATTACAGTAACTGACAGGAGCAGTTCAGCTGCAGAAATTTAATCCACTTTTGAACATAATGTTTCATTTATTCTGGTAATTTATTTCAGATAAATGTTTTTGGTAATTATACATTTAGAAACTGAAGAATATGAGTAGAGCTAGAATGGTTGATACAAAAGTATTGGGTTCGTGAAAGAATGAAATGCTTTATGACTACTATTTTTATTGTTGCCAACGATTATTCAGCTGCACATTCTACATTCAGTTCCAGGTAAATTTTAAATGGATATATTTGTTTAGTTTGTGTTTCCACTTAATGGCTTTTAACCATCAATTCGACCTTCGAGTCTCCACATGTTTTAAACTCTGCTCAGTTAATTAAACTCAACGGGCCTTCCGAGTCAGTAAAGGCACTTGCAGAACGAGCCCGGTGATCTGGGTTCGGCAGGAATGAAATAGCACAGTGGGGGTGCATAGTTGGCAGAGCCCTGTATGGTGTGGGTGGGAATCGGCAGGACTTCACTCCTTCGTGGGCGCCTTCAGGCTGGTAAGTGCCTTAGTGAGGGACGTACCTCACCTCTAATCGCTGCCAGAACTCTTGTGTGGGCTCTACAGCCTGCAGAATGTAAGAAGGTGGTGAGAAGGATCCGCTGGGATCAGAAAAGACTTCCTCACCCTCCTTGTGTGAAGTGGAAGGAATCAAAGGGACAAGTTGAGATGAATTCGATGATTCCAAATTGGGGAAGAAATAATTGCAGATTATTATTATATATTATTATTATGAAAGATCAGTGACTTTTGCGTGACTTGCGTGACTTTGACAACATGGAAGTGTAAGGTTTTCTGGGGAGAAAAAGTAGGAAGGGTGTAATGCAGCCATTCGGCATGGCTGCCAGCAAATGTTTGTGTTGGTCTTTTTTTGCAGTTTGGAATTTAGGTTTGGATTGGTGGTTTGATTTAATTCATTTCAAGGCATTTAAATGTTCATAACTTACGCTCACACATAGCTGTTTTTTATGTTTACTTTATTAAATTAAATAAAAGTTATTGACCTCTGCCTCACCTACCGTGTGTTTGTGTCCTGGGACCATGTCCTAATTGAGCCCTTTTGTGGCAGTCAAACCCAGCGATTGACAACACCATATAAATCGATTCCAGGGTCTGCGTATGTAATGCCTCTGAATTTCTTTGACATTAATATGACCCCCCAAAAAATATTTCTTCCATGCTACCCTAGTCCTTGCGTCCTACTTCAAAACCACAGAGTATAAAACTTTCATGAGGGAAAAAAAAGGTTTGACACGTATGTCAGGAGAAAACTGTGGCTGCATCTAAACCTAAACAATATTTCAGCATCTTGAGAGAATGCTGACTGCAGACTGAGACAACCATGGGAAATAAGGAAAATTTCTGCCAACGTAGTATTTAATTTACTCTCCAGTTTCACATTGGCTTGGCAAAGCTGACAGGCAAAGCTGCCGTTGGGACAGAGTTGTTGTCTTAACTGCACTTCAGGAAAGAAAAGAAAAAAAACAAGCAGGGTGATACACCACTATTCACATTCAATCACTGTCACTGGTTTTCACTCATCAAAAGTCCTTTGAGGATTAGTGGATTTATATAAATGCTTTGGAACAGAGTTATGAAAAACAGCACAACAGTAGCTTGAGTCTCTTTTAAAGAGCAGATTAGTTGATTAGAAACTTTAATTAGCCTTATGCTTGACAACAGTCTATTAGAATAGTGTGCATGGGTTGAACCAAATACATTTGTAGGCCTCTAATACACATACATTTAGATACATATGTTCTGCTACACACAATACGTACCATATTTTAGCTCTGACAGAAAAAAAATTGAGATATTCAAGATTTTAAAAGGTTAGAGGACATGAGGATGGTCACTTGTCAGCCATCTTTGATCTTGCATCACATTACATCATATTGAAATTGCAGTAGCACTCAACCTTTACCTGAAGACATGAACTGCAGCACTCTAGGCTCTATGGCCTTTATTAATGACCTGGGGTTCAGAGGCAGAAAACTATACCCTTAGCCAGTCTCAAAGGCAACCCAGGCACACACTCTGTTCTGGGGGGTGGAAACTCACCTCTTCATCATAGTGTTTTCAATGTTTTCCCTGGCTTTTTAGACTGCATTGGAACCGTGGGCGAAAGGGGACCGGCTGAGCCTCCCTGTCTAAATCCATGTGCAAATTTTAATTTGTTAATATCGGTGTCATCACCTGCACTTGGCACCTAACTATGAGTTAGGGCCAAGCGCATGGTTTAAAAGGAGTGAAGACAGTCTCCTCAGGGCTACTAGTTTGGAGCCTGAGTGAGGACGTCACAGTTTGGTCGAACGCCCTGTTTGAGACAGTCAGATGCACCCAAAGAGGAAACTGAAAATGTACCTCTTTCAGCTATACCTCACACCCAAGTATTTTTTTAAATCCAAATTACTATCTTGTATTGTATGTTATCTCTTTCGTAACACTATTCTTTGTACCTTCTAGTAGTGCTCGTCAATAGGGCATGGTAGCTCAGTGTCAGCTATTGCATGTTAACACCAAAACTACGGCACTTTTGTACGCTCTGGATAAGATAATAATAAAACAGGAGGAATGTCTTTTGATCACAAATTACATGACAAAAGTCATACATAAAATACATTTTTTTTTGCTGAGATTGTTTCTGATCCAATCAGGACACTGAACCGTCTCTTAGAGGTATTTATCCCCCCATTACCAGCTTTAGTGTTTGTGACTCTTCAGTAAAAAACTGGAAGCAGTTGAATGAAAGATGCTGGGGCAGAAAAAGAAGAGATAAAAATAATTTTAGGTCTAACAAAATGCCTTTGAAGGTTACAGATCACTGCTACAGTGGCTATAGAATTCACTGTTCAAATCTCCACAGTCAATCTCAATGCAGAAAAAAAACTTCATCTTAACTCGAGATTGGTAATTTTCAATTGAGGAATTGCTAGTTTCCCCGGGCAACATACATCTTTTTTTACTGCAGACAAAGATTTTATTAAAACAAAAATCTTACGTATATTCAACTATACTTTGCATTCTTAATATTACATGAAAGCAACCATTTAAATGTATGTTCTATAATTACAAAATTGTACGTTCATAAACCACAGTGAGATCTGTATTATTGTTTTTCAGCATCTGATTTTAACAGACAGCTTTCACTGTCAATGAGTATTAAAAACCCAATGTAGTTCATCAGTGAGTTACTATTCCAGTAAAGCCTACTTGTGTACTAGTGGTAGTGTAATGGTAACATACAAAAATCCAGATGTGAGAGTTCACTTATGTTGTTGTCAAGCTTCATCCATGTTTAAATCCAAATAAGGATGTGCTTTCCTTTGATAGGATACTTACACTTAAACACGGGGAGAAGGCGCGACAGTTTATGGTTTTTATTTACCTTTTTATACAACAAAGTTTCGGCTCTGTTCACTGTCTGTGTGGAGCTTTGACGTTCCCAGAAATATCATTGAAATATACGCCGGGTGCTCTGGTATCCTCCAAAGATCTGCACGTTGTGACTGCAAAATTAGCCAGTGTGCAGCAGTGTCTCTCGTTCCCATGCAATGGAAGGGTGTACCTTCCTGGGTGCACCCTGTCTCATGCCCCGTGTCTGCAGGTCACCTGGGTTAAGCTCCAGTGCAACTCATGTCCATTTTTCAATAACTGAATGAGCAGTCACAAAAACAGAATGAATGAATGCGTGGCAGCGGGGCTCTTTTGCATGCATTCTCTGACCGGTGTAATTCTGGGCAAAGACAAATGTTAGTTATGGCAGAGTAGAGCTGTGACATGGCTCTCCTCATTTGGACTGCATGGAGAGAAGCAATAACTGTAAATGCTGAAATCTAATTTAAATCATCATGGGAGGTGGATGGAGCCTAGCACAGAAGGACCAGCTGTGAGACCCAATGAAAGGGAAGTTATTGTGTCCCTCTCAGGGGTGCACTAAGTCTGTCTGGGGTCTATTCGCTTTTCATATAAAGTCACAGCAAAAATCATTTTTGGTATTTAATTATGCAAATCAACTGAGATGTACTTCACCGGATTACTTGTTCATAAATATAGTTCAAAAGCAACAATATTACCACATGCTGTCACAAATGTTTTTTTTTAATTAAATCTTTGTGCCTGAACTTGTGTATTACAAATTAGGTTCTCTGTAATAGGAGGTTTTGGAAATGGAGAAGATTAACCTGGTTAATGGTGCAATCTGCTTAATTTGTACAGAGGAGGTTGGATTTGTGTGGCTCTTGGCCCCAGAAGAGAAAGGCGATCGCTGTACAGCAGCGTTGATGTGGACACTACGGTAAAGCCTGTTCCCACAGCTTGTACAGACAAAGGTAGGTTGACTGTGACAGGACACCTCTAAAATTAGAAGACACAGTCGTGCCTTGACTTGGCTTGATGCCAACACTGAGCCCAATTCTGGCTGTGCAGATAAGAGCAATCAGCCTGGTCCACTGCCAGAGCAATTCAGAATATTGAATAGTTAGAAAATGCCCTGTTAAAGTACTTTCAAATACAAACACCTGTAAATGTAGCAAAGCAGGTCAACACCTATACTAAATACATTAAGAGGTTGGTTTTTATGGTTACAATATTAATTCCAGAAAGTCAATCAGAAAGTATAAAATAATCTAAATGGAAAATCACACATTCAACCTTGCCACATACCTTGAAATTCAAGTGATTAATAACTATTACTTATTAAAAAACAAATACAAATGTTGTAATCCTCTTAATTAAAGTAACCTTCCGCACCATATGAATCCTTACTCATATGAGTAAATGCAAAAAAAGCCTATTATATCATTATTATAATTATTATTATTATTATTATTATTATTATTATTATTATTATTATTCTCTACTATTATATTATTATACTGCAGGTATGATTAGGTAGGCAACCTCAGACTCACAATCAAACAAACCAACGTGTAAAGGCTAACCCTTTGCTTAGATAATGAGTTTTTTAATTATAATAATTTGATTATAACAGTAATAATAATAATAATAATAATAATAATAATAATAATAATAATAATAATAATAATTATTATTATTATTTTAAAAGCTCTCTCAGATTCTTGGCCCTGCGTTGAAGAAACTTTATATCCAAACCATTTACCTTAATACTTTATAGCTTTTTTCCTAATGTGCTACCAAATCCTAACAGTTTTGTTCATTATTTGCATTTTTCTGACTTTATTCTTAGACTTCACACTTAAATAAACTTTCTTGTAAACAGGGAATCTGCAATGAAAAAATCAAAACAGCGTGAGACTTTAATAAGCACATTTAAAATTTTTGAATGTGAAAAGTGTTTAAGAACTGTGAATTATACATAACTGGGGCCCTTTAGGCAAACTAGGTAGAGGCTAGTGTTACCGAAGGGGACAGCAAGGAATGGGGGTTTATTTAAAAACCTTGCAATTGATACATTTTATTTTATATTTGTAAAAATGTATCTAAACTAAATCTTAATGAGAGACACTAAGTCACACATTGAGACACACGTTCTTTCCTAATTGGAGCCCTGCTGCACTCACGCTTTGGAAATCTCACGCGCTGAAGGCAAAATCATATTCCGTAAAAGTGGTTAGAAAATCATCTATTCATGGCTTGTTCATCTCTGGCTTAAATTCCCATCTCTAATATTTGTGTACTTTGTCAAGTCGCATACCGTAGAAACTTGTTTTTACAGTTTTCGGCGTTTCTAGTTCACCAGCTAAAACAAGATCAATCCTTTCTCCGATGGTGCAGTCCGAACGTCCACCACCTCCTTAGGTCTCCTCATCCTCAGAGCCACACTTGGAGGCTGGCCATCAGGACCCGGCACCTTGCTAAAATATTCCTTTCTACCTCAGATCTAGCCAGCAGGGCTCTTTCCTTTGAACGTGCCCATGGTAGAGCCATCCTTCAAATGCCTCACAGCGTCACCCTGGCTCATCCTCCATCTGCGCTTGTTAAAAATTGAACGGTCGTACGGCTGACAACCCCCTGGGGGGGAAAGAACCTGAACCCCCATACAGGATGTTTGCACCTCATGTGGTTCGACAAAGCTTATGTGCTCACCATGGCTGAGGTCACTGCGACAAGTGGTGGTAATACATGTTCTGTCCTTCAATACAAAATGTCATGTAAGCAAGAAAATGAGAGAGTAGTTCCATGAGATTGAGAGGCAAAGGCCCAAGAGCAAGCATAGTGCCATATCAATCGGAAAAATGTGTAATGAAGCGATGCAAATGTGTGTGCAGAACTGTAGAACATTAGCTGAACAGTATTTTTATCTTTCTGGTTGTATTTTGCTAGTAGGACAATCTGGGATGTGCACTGCTCCACAGCCCTCTTTAGACAGGTCAAAGCCAAATACAATCAAGCATAATTAGCTGTGTCATGCCCAATGACCCAGTTTATTGAAACCTTTTGTTGGTAGAACAAGAGTCCCAGATTTCCTGGCAAAGACCCTTATTTAAGCTTGTCATAGAGCTAAACTAATAGACTCATCCATCATAAGGGAAAATATGCAATTAGCCAGTTGACTCTCGCACTAACGACATAGTCCAAGCACTACAGTGCGTAGGCACCTTATTGTATTTGTAGAGATATGTACAGACACATTATATATATATATATATATTCTTTTCACATTTTTTACAGAAAAGTCTAAAAAAATAGTTTCTCAAAGACTCAGCAGACAGGATTATGGTAATTTCCTTCCATATCAATACGGGATTAGCAATTAGATTTTCTCCAAAAAGACACCTAAATGGATTTTGCCACCATTTTGAATGTTTTGGAAAACTCTTTGTCCTCAGAGAACATTTATCTTATCGTCATGCAGCATTTAATATTGTGCTATCTGTAATGAAATGAAAGGAAAGTTGCTATGCAAAAAATTAATAAAAATAATTTACAGAATTTAAAATAATATGCAAATTAGGCCCAAAATGACAACCACTTGGAATGTGCAACACTTTTTTTTTTTTGCTGCTTGGTCACCTTCATTGTGGGTTCCTGCTATATATACTTACAAATAATAATAAAGAGATAGAAACAACTGAAAAAAACTAACAAATTAGTTATAATAAATAAACAAAGTAGGATGAATAAAACAAAACCAGTATAAACAAGTCATCCTGCTTCCTACACTGAATT
Source organism: Hiodon tergisus (assembly GCA_025775045.1). Lineage (NCBI taxonomy): Eukaryota > Metazoa > Chordata > Actinopteri > Hiodontiformes > Hiodontidae > Hiodon > Hiodon tergisus. The sequence goes on along the minus strand of JAOVYW010057001.1, from coordinate 12,163 downwards.
CCAGGAAGAGCAACATTAACCAGGGAAGCAGATGCTAAAGACTTTAAGGAAGGTGCTAGAGAGATTTTACAATGCTATTTTATTAAATACTTGTCTTAATATCACAGATAAAAACTAAGCAATATATTCTAGGCTAGCAGAGAATCTAGGTTACCAGAGTTTAACTTCTAGGCATAGCAGTTTTATATGAGCAATGCACTCTAAATCCCGGAGGCCTCTGGGATGTGACCGTACATTCATTTCAGGCTGATGGTTGTCAATGCATCTGGTTGGGTCATGTACAAGCACACTGTCTCCCATTGGTGTATAGCAAAAAAGCCTGCTAGGCAAGCACAGGGAATATCAGGCAGGGTTATTGATACCTCAGTCTGAACTTCTGGTATGCTCTTACATTATGCACAGGGTGATTAGGGGCACCTGGAGGCCTGCCCCACCCAGGTCTTTGATAATATTACACTGTGTCAATATAGGCCATTTCTTTTTTTCATGTTCTCATCACTCCACGGCGGTACTTGAGGTTAGGAAAATGTCTAAAGCAGGGTCACAGCACAGCTGAGTGCTAGACATTAAATATACATTCATTTTCCATTTCTGCTTTCAGTGTCTAACACTGAGTTTTGGGCTCCTCTTCTGCACTGGCAAGGCCTCACACATGCCTACTATCTCCACAGGAAATTTTTCCTATTCCAGTAAGACGTTGACATTCTCACCTTCGGAATATGTGAGCAGGCAACATAATGGAATTATCCTGAATTATATTGCACAATAATAGGAAAATGGAAGAAAAAAAACCAATGGAATTATCCTGCCCTTAAACCAATCCTTTTCTGTAAAATGCTGTTTATCTTTTATTAAAGTGCATTTGGCATGGACCTGTTGGGCTGTACACAGCACAGCCTCCTGGCAGGAGAGCTCACTGTATTAAAAACCTGCATCTCCAGGACAGGGAATCAACAGAACTCTTATCTTGAGATAATGTGGTAATGTCATCGCATGAAGCAGGCTCCCGTCTGAATAGGCTCCATTAGTATGAAATTCCAAAACTATATACTATACATTACTATTTTCGTTATCATGATCATCATCATCGCAAAACTCCTGCAAAAGCAAGCTTAATTGATTAAATAAAATGATTGATTCAGTTTAATGTAACGAAAAGCAAACCATAACTACCAATATTCTCGCTACAATTCTTGACTTACACATTGTGTTAGAGTTCACTCTATTAACGATATTATCTTTTTGTGTGTGTGTGTGTGTATTTTCTAATAACTAATTAAAATAGCTCCACACTAAATGTTGGTATATCGACCATATCTATGTATGTCTCATCTAATCGCTTTACTGCTGATACTCAGAGAAGCATTTGTCGGCTGTGACAATGCCTTTGTTACTATAAAGTAGCAACTCACTCTAGCTCTTAATGCACGTGATATTTTCTCTGACCATCCCATTTCTCCTCCAAAATTGAAGAGTTTAAGAGTCTTTGCATCCTGGGAAATCTGCTTTTCAAAAAGCCTCTTAGTGCTGTAATGTTTTTTTAACCCTCTCAGAAGTTTTTTTAATTTTCACGAGGTTTCTGCTCTATTTCAGATTTATATCCACTTTATTTATCCTTTTTTCAAGATATTTGGAATGTGCTTATGTCTGATATGGAGAATTATTATTTTCTTCAAACCACTTCACAGTTCACATTTATGCACGCTTCCAAGAGAATCTCTAATCGATACATTCGATACCACCTAGATGTAGAATATATTATCCAATAATATATCCTAGCTGACTGTTCAAGGCACATTAGAGAGAAAAAATAGAGATGGGAGTAAACAGCTGAGTGCTTGTTGGAAGCAGTGACCATTGCAAGGACACATTTGAATGAGTTTGTGTACAGCGCAAACCTGCACCTATGTTAGGAAAAAATTGTAAAAAATATTTTATTTTGGCATGGAGGTACACTGGAGGTTTTAAAATGAAACAAATAAATAAATAAAGTTAAAATAATACATTTTGGGAAGATGAGAATGTTGGAGAGGTCAAGAATCCTGCTGAAACAGCAGGTTTTGCAGAGCTCTTGGCCCACAGACTCTGTTTTCTGGGAGAGAAACCACTGGACAGATGATTGCTACATTCCTTGACAAGCGATCAGGACTACCAATCTGCCTGTAATGTGGACAGGTGGGACATGTGGTATGCTGTTGTCTTGAATTGACCAGCTAAATAGCCCTGCGAGTGTAAGGCAAGTTGCTGAGTCCTAAAGACCTTCCAAGTGAGCCCTAACAAGCCAGCAAAGTGATCCAAAGTAATGTAACTAGCTAGCCCATTAAATCATTTCTCAATATATAAACAGCTATCTAGCAGTCTAGCTAGCTATCAAATCAAAACACTGACTAAGCCTATTACTAATGGCATTATTAAGATCAATAGCTACTGTTTTCCTCACTTGGTATATTGCTATAGGATAACTAACCATAATTAACTAGCAAGATAGTATGCCGTTAGTGATGCAAGTTTGCCAGCAAGCCTATTTTGATCGGTGTGACCCTTGATTCATGCTTTGTTCTATGTGCTGGATTTTTGAGAATTTGCTTGAAATATCCACGCTGTCAAGGGAGCTCAGTTGTCAGGGTTTATCTACATTAAAACTGGCTGTATTGTGGATGGACTCAGACCAAGTGGTGGATAGAAGGTGGCGCTGTTGACCACCTGCCAGGGGGATTAGTACCTTAGTAACAATGTGCTTCCCTTTTCTAAACATATTTGATGATTCATATTGAAATATGTGCAGATTTCTTTAATTTCTTTGTTGTACATTTACATTTTAATGGTATCTAAAGGAAGGTTAATCTTTTTTCATACATTAATTAATTAATTCATAGCTTCTGGTTCAGTTAAATTTTTACTAAAATAATTCTAAAATAATATTTTTAGGCAAACATTGAAAGACACCTCTGGTATTAACAACATTGTTGTCAGTTATAGTTACTTTTTTAACAAACTAAGCTTTCTACTTGAACTAGAGACAGCCTTTTTGAGCTAAGCAGTGTTTGAGTGTAACAAATGAATTCAGGACATCAGAGTTTACAGTGTCGGCAGTCTTATGATGCGGGTTCATTTGACATCGTCCTATTTTTTCACGCACATTTATAATTGTAGTGGTTAAGTAATTAATTTAAAATGGAAAAGGTTACACTCAAAGATTAACTTTTTTTCTCACAACTTAGCATTATTGCAGTGGATGGAGGAGCAATTAATCATTTTAGGGTAATCTGCAGATGTCTCATTACTGAGACCTGGACGTCTTTGGACAGTTATAGCTGGGTAATTAATAGCCACCTGAGAATACAATAGAAAGAGCCCCTGCTTCTTACAGAAAGCAGCACATCAGTATCCGTTGCACTAAGGAACCAGTTTCTTAAAGGGCAATTAGCAAAAATATCTTCTTCCCTGTTAACGAACACACGTGGAAATGTGTCTGGAAATGAACCTCTCTGTACAAAATCCTTTACTAATCATGGGCAGCAGGTGGTGTAGTGGTTAAGGTGTTAACATAAGGTTGCTGGTTCCCACCCCAGCTGTTGTAACCTTGAGCAAGGTACTTAACATGAATTGCTTCAATAAAATATTCAGTTGTATAAATCGATGAATGTAGAAATTGCAAACTCTGTAAGTCGCTTTGGTCTGCTCAGAAACTGAAATTTTGTAAATGTAAATGTAATCACTCCACCTCACAGGGTTGGATCGCTAGACAGCTGTAAACATGGCACTATCTATAAAACAGACTGATCTTTCTTTTATATACCACAGTAGACTTCTATCCACAAATTTAGTCATCATTTGAACAAATTAGGAAAGTTGCTGTGCAGCCCAGAATTCGAACATCAACAGGAAGACCACTATGACAAAACCCAGAACTATACGATTGCTGACAGGCACGATCGCCAGCTGATGGACGTCTTTCCAATGACATGCTAAAGCTGTACAATACATTTTTTATATATTGCAAAATTTTTTATATTATTGATGTCAATTAGAAACGGTTCCCGCCAAATGTGTATTTCTGTTCTGTAACTAAAAAGTTTATCGAATAGTTATAAAAATGTAAAAATTGAATGCACGTTTTTAACCAATATATTTTAGTAACTAGTACGTTGTTTGAAGATAAAAAAAAATTTGACAGACAGACATCAAAATCCTTTATTTTCCAAAACATTGTATGGCCCTTTCTGTTCCAGAATATCATTGGCATAGCAGGTTTAAGCTTCCCTAAAATGCAAATTAAAAGTAACAGTGTCTTGGGTTAAGCTAAGATTTTGGAACAAAAGCCTCAGAGGATTCCTTTTGTACCTAAAGCTAAGTCTCACTCATCCACTCCTCTTCGTATACCCAGAACAGAGATTGTGAAGGGAAACAGCATTTGCTTTATATTCATATTTCTCTTTTTGCATGGGTCAGAAATCCTACCACAGTTCCAAACACATGCGTATACATTCAATATATTGGTTGGTACTTGCATTTTGGTACCTCAGGCACTGTGCCCTGTCCATTATCTTTAAATAGACACATTCCAATGGATATAGAAACTGTGCATAGCGACTGGAGGAAGAAAAGAACAGCAGCTTGGTGTACACACTTGACGCCTGAGCTATTTTTCTGTCCATCACGCGGGACTGATTCGGTCCAAAATGTTTTGTGTTTGCTTATGAGTCTGATGTCCCCTACCTCTCCTGGCAGCGACTTACAAATCTTACATTGCTTCCTGTAGTCGAGTGAGGGCTCAAGGTCAGCCCTATGAGAAGGCCATAGACCATATCAGCAAAGGTCACCTACTGAGATTGTGCAGAGGGACTTAAAGGGATAATAAAGGGACTTCTCTAGAGAAGTGACGGATGGAAGTGCGGTTGGGAAATCCCAGGACAGTCTAAGAAAGGTGAATGCATATTGGGATGTTGAGGGTGGGGGTTGAGATACAATAAGTATTTATTACCTGTCTGGGAAGAGTAGTGAGCTACACAAAGAGATGGAGAGGTAGTGAGCTACACAGAGAGAGATGGAGAGGTAGTGAGCTTTACAGAGGTGAGAGGAATAGGGATGGAAATATGTGCTTTGTGCCCTGGGGATTGCACACTGAAACACAGGGGAAAGGCTGTTTTTGGTCTCCTATGGTGCTAACAGGAATTTGGTTAATTTACCATAAAAAAAACACTGGGCAGGGAAGCACTGCTCAAAACGATAGTGCCACAGTTCCTCAGATTCTAAAATGCTAATTTGGGTTGCTAAACAGCAAACCTTCACCCTGCCTGCTGTTGCAAAACGCACTTCCTGTGGTCTTTTTACTGTCCCTTGGGTGCAAATAATCAAAGGAATTACCTACCATGTCTGAAATAAAAGGTCACTAATTGGAGAAAAGGAAACTCATTTTGAGAAGGAAGTAAACCCAATTGCCATAAAGGCAGACAGGCAGAACTTCATTTGACCGAATGTAACTTGACAGACACACAGAGCAAACACAGCATAGCCACATGGCCACATTCAGAACCCATTAGGGCCTAACCGCATTCCAACCAATAAATGTTCTATTTAAGTGGAGCATGGGCCTCACGCATGACAGGCAAACGCTAAGGTTATATTTGTGCAGCATAGCTTTGCACATGCACTGTAAACAGGATAAAATGGTGAGGCAGAATGTAATATCGCCCTGGGGAAAATCTTGAGCAGGATCCTGTAATGTTCTATAAGACATATAAAGATCTCTCTAAACTTCTAAACAGTAACAAGATTTAGAACCATGATGATTTTCTTTTTACATTTCCCTTTCAAACTAACCGTCCTTGTTATATTTTGCATACAAAAGGATCTAACTAAATGAATGTGATAGGGGCAAGGCTAAGACTAATGATGATGATATTACGTCAGTAGCACCTTAGGTCACCTGTAGTCCGACTACGCCACTCTGGGGATATTAACCTGAGACTCGATGAATAGGTTAGATAATGGTTCCCTCTACACAAGTATGTTCAAATGAATGAACCAAGCAGAGACGTGCATCCAGGAATCAAAATACAAAGGTTATTACAAAGGAAATTTTTAATATTAAGTATTCTAAAATGACCAGTAGGGGGCGGACAGCCCTACACCACGTACTGACCCATGCACTGAATTCCCATGCCACCGGGTGGGGTATCTAGTTTCTCACAACAGTGGGGCTCTGCAGGAAGGCACGCATTACACCCAAGCAGGCACATACACATGTGAGGGGCTAGGATTATGCACTACAAAAAATATTAACTCACTCCATGCAACCACAACCCACACAATTGCAAAAGGTGTCACTGCAGAGAAGTAGACTTGTCACTACAGAGAAGTTTGGCCACACTAACACAGACAACCTGAGAACAGCCCCTTCCGGCGGACACCAGAGGCTTGGCCCTAGCATGAAGCAACGAGTGATTAACCACCTTCACGGGAAGAACGTAAAAACCTACCAGTACAAAGCAACGTTGCATCAATTAAGGTATCAGGTATTTTCAACTCACCAGCACAGGTGACTTGAATCAGACTCCCTAATTAAGACTAATAAGGCTTGGTACTACTTGCGGGCAGGTTGTACCTGTCACATATACCAGTAAGAAACATAGTTCTATGCAGGAAATCTTGACAAATATTCTGATACCAAGATTATGTTTATGTATAGGAATTAAAACTTCTCAAACAGGATGTTAGCTAGGGTGCCATTCAGTTAGATCTGGTTCATAGACTCACTAGACCTTCTTTATCTTTGCCTTAATTAGAACACAATACACACCTGTTAATAATAGTATTATTACTAAAAACAACGACTATAATAATAACAATAATAATGATAATAATTATATCCAAGCACAAAAGAGATATTGAATATTTGGTATAACTGTGAATTGAACAACGTTTAGTAGTTGAACACATGCAGAATTAAAGAAATGTAGGAATAGTAGAAGGAATTGACTCATGTCGAGTGGGCTGTAAGGGTGCATTGTTGAGTGGAACATAAAGAAAAACCATCAGCCCAGTGCTATTTTGGTGTCAATTAGTCTTGATATTGCGTCTTAGTCACTGCCGAACGAGACCCCTTGGTAGTGCAAACAGAGGCAAAAAAAGCCATTTTGAAGTTGCTATTGGAAAGTCCTATTCAAGCTGCCTATTCAACACAGCTTACAAAATAACTTATATTATTCTATTTTTATTATAAAATAATTTCTGACCAAAAAATAAATGACAACGTCTAACCACACACTAAACAAATTAAAACATATTAATTATACTTGTAAAAATACAACAACTATATAAAAAGACAATAATTTAATGCATTTTTGTGTTTATGAATTAAATGTTATCAGTGTTGTCCAATAATACAGTAGCTTAGAATACCTTAAAAAAATTGAAATGGCATAATGTTTCTACAGGTGGTTTTCATTTCAACACACGAGGGACTTATTTACAATACTGTTTTTATTAAAGAAACACTTTCTGTTTAGATGGAAAACATGTCAAACTGTTTTAACTGTGCACTATACAGCTGATTTTCTTTTATTATGATTTTCTGATTATTCTATTAAATTATATTTTACCGCTATCAGTGTTTTGTATGTTCTGTTATATTTTTGGGACTATGTAAATTTAACTAAATTAAATGAAATTGCATTGCATGTCCATAAACTGTAAGATAGAAATAGAACTGTTAATGCTGTTCTGAACAGTATGTTTTGTTAATGAACACAGCAGTTTACATATAAATCCCCTAAGTGTTGAAATGAAAACATTCTGTTCTACATAAGCATTTAGCTTTAAAAAAAAAGAAGAAAAAAAAGAATCTAGGCTACTGTATTATAAAGGAGATTTTGTACATAAACACTGAAAACATTTTATTTCTCAAAACAAATACGTTTATTTTTCAAAAATTATAGCAGTTTGTGTTCTCGATGTTTTAGTGAGTAGATACATAAATTATCCTAAGCACTCTAAATGGGTATTTATGCAAAAGACAGGGGTGAACGGGGGATCGCACAGACACAGTTTTTCCTCTCCAGGCAGAATCTCTCATCTGGTTTCTGTCATTACTGTAGTATTACATGAGTATTACATCTTATTTCTAAAGGGAACAAACAATTGTAATTGGTCATTATGCAACCGTACTCTTACCAGACCTATATGTTGATTATGAGTTTTAGCCAACCCACTGCAACGTGTGTGATTTGCAAAAACGGCTTGGCAACTTCCCAGCGCCTATTGCCTGCGTTAGGGCATAGTGATATGATCAAAAAAACAGAGCTCTTAAAGTAAAAAATAATGATGATGGTGATGATGATGGTGATGATGACGATGATAATCATATCCATTACCATGATTTCGTTGTGGTGTAGTAGTAGTTCTTATTTTTACTCTGTCTTGTTTGGACCTTCACAGTGGAGGTGTCTGTTGGCTACAACATATTAAGTGGGGGGGATATAAGGCTTGTCAGCATTGGCTGTGTCTCTGGTCGACCATTTTGGAATTGATGACTAACCTCTTCATATAATAGGCAAGTAGTAAACTTGGAGAAATAAGTATTGCAATGCATTTGGTGTAAAACTCACTGTAGTCAATCCATTTACTCTCGGCAGCATAAACAGGCAATTTTAAAATTTTAAACCTGGCTCATTCCACACTTGTAATTATCATTGAATGTTAAGAGCAAGTTGTTTTCATGAATTCAAAAAAATCTCCCCACAATCTATAAGGTGCATATTTTTGCCTCACCATTAGAACCCAGAAGTTTTGGCTTCCTGGGTATTCATTTGCTAATGGAATAACACAAGGTTCGGTTTTCGTAGCATGTTGCCCCACTAGGTAGATGAAGCATGCATAAAAACTTGGGCAAGTCATCAAAACTTTGAATGAACAACACACGATTCCTTTATGAGACCATTTTTTTTCACTGACATTTATCATCATGTATGTGTAGTGTTCTGTGCCTGGCTGTGCGAACTACAAACAATTGCAAAAGTTCAGACATGTATCCAGATGTCACCAGTTGCAGCAAATTAAAATGAGCTATTTAGACAAAAATACGAGTTAACATGTTAGCAAACACCATACAGGTCGAAAATAAAGTGGACAATATGGAATGAAATTAGGCTACTCATGATTTACAGCAGGTTTACTTCGTTGGTTGTCATGATAATCCCTGATTTCAATTTTTTATTAGTCAATTTCTGACCAGATGATTATTGCGAATATAGACCATAAGCAAGAAATTCTTCATGCAAAAATCTTTTATTTTGGTGCGACAATAAATACCATTAAATGCTGAGGAAGTTTGTGCCAGTAAACCACAGTAAACTTATTGCGAATATATGCTATAAAAGTGTAAATACGTACATTTTCATTGCAAAAAGACTCCTGATAACTCCTGATAAACTTGGGTAGTTGGTATTTAAATGTCTTAAGCCTTTGTCAGGGCTATAATAAAGACTGCATGTTCTAAAAATGTTGGGCAACCATTTTGGTAAAATTTTCAGAAAATTGAGTTGCGTGCCGGCATTGTACACTATTCCAGTTTTCTGTGAATATAAGAGGAGGGCGAAATTTTTTAATTTTTACTTTACCTAGGGGGACAAGAGCTAGGACCGTACTTGACCGATTGTTATAATCATAACCAAAACTGAAATTCTACTAAGGCAGTAAAATGATTAAGGTTTAAAGTTGTTGATATTAGGTACTAAAGTAGCTAGACTTGGCATAACATTACCAAGTTTTAGAATCAAGATACACATCTCAGATTGTTGTTGTTTAATGTAGTAACAAGTAGACACCTCGTCCATTTAGCAATGAATCGCAGATAGGGACATTTTCCAATCTCACGAACTCCCTCGTAACACGAGAAGGCGTCATAGGGCATCATTTGGAAATCTGCAGTCCTGTGCTTTTTGTGGTAAATTAGGCATGATACAAATTTCACTGACCTACGCATCTCTTGGACATGATCAAAACAAACGTAGGGAGAAATTATCCTTTAAGCTTTTTTTTTACTTTTACTTTGTTATTACGATCATAAAACCACTGTACTTTCTACTAATCAAATTCATGGTCGTAATAAAAGTATATAATCTTCTGTTGAATGAATGAAATATACATAATTGCCAATTAAAGGCAATTTATTAAGACAACCTACGTCTTCCATTTAAAAAGTACTTATTATGGTTTGAGTAAATCTGTCCCTCAATGTCTTAAGTATCTAAATAAAACATATTATTGTGTTAACAGGTTTACCATTACAGCAGACACATGGTTTTGGCAGTATGGCCATGCAGAAGATTTTCTGTGTTATTTAACTCTAAAAAGTATTTTGGTATTGTTATAAATGACCCTGGCTGTTCTAAAGGTCCACATCAAATCAAATACTAACTCAATATCCAAGGTTAAAATTCATACTTTAATGACTTTTGATAATGACTGCAATTTCATAAATAAAATTGGAAGCAAGAGAGGTATCCTTGCTATCACTAATCCCAGAAATTTCCTAGCTCATTCGTAGAAAACACTGTTTCAAGATACTGTTCATGGATGACAGTAAGAATAATGCAATTATGTTAACATGTTAGTATTGAAGAAAGTATGTTTATTTCCTTGAAATTGTTAAATATCATGCATAAATTGAATATACCTAATGTGAATGTAATCAATGGTAATTAGAGATGACCTAACCCCACAATATTAAAGACAAAATAAAAAGAGGAAAACATTATGTAATAACAATGCACAACAATGTATGTAAACCCACAGAATGAGAGGCTTAGTAAAGTGGGACAGTTTATAGCAGGGAATTACTATTACAATTCACCACACTCACTCGTTCTCTTTAAATAAAAAATATTGAACATATTTTAGAATTTTGTGTCAGATTATTGAATTAAATACAGTGATTTTGAATAGCTCCTTGGTTGACCACAGGATCCTTTTTTTGTTCTCTGTATTTTGAAAACCAGTGCATTGACAACTTTCCTGATCCTTTGTGAGATAAATAATTGACCCCCTCTGTGTCTAAATTCAGTGTGTCTCCTACATTGTTTAGCTGTATTGAGAGGGGATGCAAACGAGAAACCTTTCTACCATAATTGGTATAGCGATTGTACTTTTAGTGATTGCACTACTATAAAGACATGTAAGCACACCGAAGTAGGACAGCAGCCATCTTTAAGGGTACTTGAGAACGTGTGAACAGATGTGTCATTATTCATCACTTTTGTTATTAATGACTATAGCATGTAGCCTGGAGACCCGCCCACCCACAGGCAGCCCCAGGGACCTCGAATATGTATCATTTTATATAGTATTTAAGAACTGAGAGGTTGCTGGTTCAAGTCCCACCCCAGCTGTTGTAGCCTTAACCTGAATAGCTTCAATAAATAACCAGCTGTTTAAGTGGATGAATGTAGAAATTGTAAGCAGTGTATGTCGGAAATATAAATTGTATTCCATCATGCTGTCTTCTTATTTTAAAGAACACTGCCGTTTTTAGCTGTTTCTTCTGGAATTCTAAGTTTATTTATTCCTCTCTCTCGTCTTGTGACTAGAGGCAGTGTTTTCACCGGGAGAAGATAGCATTACTAACAGTCTTGGGAACATTCAAGCCAAACTCTCAATCTTTAGAGTGTTTATTCTCAGGTCATGACAACAGTCAAGGAATAAGTCAGAATCAATAGGTTATAATTTAGCTATGAACTATAAATTAAAATCATGTACAAAGTTTTCAGATCTCTCAATTGACATTGACGGAATGTTTTGACAAAGAACCGCATTGAATTGCTGAGAGGAATAGTTTATCTAGATGTGTGTACATGCATTAAAAATCAAACTCTGGTTACAGTACATACTGACTCAAGAAACCTTTCTGTCACACAAAGACTTTTATTTATATTTATAAAATGTTTACGTTATATACTTTTCAAATTTAATTCGGACTCTGTTATTGCCCATCATATACTGGAATTCGAAGACTGCATAATTCTTACTTTGTGAAAATAATCTACAGTAAATTTATAATTTTATGCAGGTATTATATGCTCAGGACTCCTTGAAGCCAGTCCTCTCTATACTCATATCATATTTTACTCTCTCTTTTTAGCACAGCATAGCTTAGTATGTGTAC
>JAOVYW010056990.1:3287-16300 GCA_025775045.1 Hiodon tergisus | reverse complement strand
ATATATATATTAACAAAAAAAGCTACACAGCTTACACTGTCTAAATTCATCCTTTTATACAGTTGGGTATTTACTAAAGCAATTCCATGTTAAGTACCTTGCTCCAGGATACAGCTGGGTGGGACTTGAACCTTACAGTTACGAGCCAGTCACTTTAACCACTACATTGGCTGTCCCAATCAATGCAAATTATCTGTTACTCATGCTTGAACAGGGGATGAATACTTAGCATCTATTTTAATGATCCATTTTAGAGCTTTTCAAGGTTATATTGTTTAAACGCCATATATATTGTTAGCCAAACCCATTGGCACAGACTGACGGGCCAGGACATCCAGTCGTGTCTGAAGAATAGTCCAAACACTTGGTACATTATACATGAGTCCCTTCATCCCGCAACAGCAGAATGACTGCGACTGGCGGCAGTTTGGGGCCCTGATGCATCGGTCATGCTTTTTCTATAAGTGTTTCTGGTGTTTAACAAAGTCTCTGTTTTTCTGCAGACAAGAAATTGCTGTGGATAATACCAGTAGCTCTCACCATACTAGTGGCTGTAACTATTATAGCTCTCAGGAACAAATGTAAGAAGGTCCACACCAACACAGGTATGTGCTGGTGTACGCGTGGCTGGGATGTTTCCGACGGCGTTGGGTTGAGAGGAAATCAGCAGCACATTCTGACCTCATTAAGGGTCCCTGCATTTGGCACTGGTGACCTGAGCCTAATCCTCAACCAAGATTGGCAAAGTAACAGTGTTCAAACAGGTTCTGTGTTTCTTTGTTGTTTGCAGTGAAGATTAGAATCTTATCTTAATGCAATTTGTTCTCTTTCTCTCTTGTTCTCCCAGACCTTGCATACAATGGAACAGAGAAGTGAGTATTTGCAACTTCCAAAATATTTTGTCAGATGCTAGATGCTACATAAGTCATTCAGAGTTGGGGATCCTGTGATTTAGTAATGGTTTTCATATTGATTTTTTCTTCTTTTTCTTTCAAAAAAAGGCTGTACCACAAGAAAGGTGACATCACACTTCTGGGGGTGACATTGTGTGAACTTGAAGGGGTAGACCACTGTTACCGCCCCAGTGGTAAAGAGTAATTGGTTTCTCCCAAGCAATCCTAACCCTAACTCTAAAGCAGTGCTTGTTCGCCACTTACTTCTGCTGATCATGACCTCAGCGGTAAACTTTTCAGACACGTTATTTCATCAAAATCACGTGTAATGCATCCATCAGCCTGAGATGTTTTATAGGTTAGTTGAGTAAAAGTGACCACATAGCCATCACAATAAGTGTTCTTAATAAAAAATTATCTGGGAAGACCTTTTCCCATACCATCGGTTGGTTTTCTTCTTCGAAACTTAGGAGGAATTTTCAGTCCAAAGTGGGTTGATTGTCTGAATGCGGGTCAGGTGTTTCCTGCCATTGGTTGATTTATAGCCAGACTTCCTTCAACCCCACCCAAGTTTCCTTTATGACCGTGTAAATCATCATCACAGACTGGGAAAATAACAATTTGAATGGCAGAAATATTGTACGTCACTCTGGATAAGAGCATCTGCTAAATGACTAAAATATCATTTAGAACGCAAATAGTTTACAAAGGACCACCCAAAAATTACAGCACAGGTCAAGACATGGAACAGACAGATCTATTGTGGTAAAATACTGTGCCTATAAAAAGTATTCACCTCCCTTGGATGTTTTTATAGTTTATTGAATCATAGTGAACTTAATGACTTTTTTGACACAGATCAACAGAAAAAGACTCATATCAAAGTCAGAATACTTTTCTACCAATTAGTCTAAATTTATAACAAATAAATAACATAAAATAATTGGTTGTATTCACCCCCTTCAAGTCAGTATTTAATAGATGCTCCTTTGGCAGCAATTGCAGCCTTGAGCCTATGGGGATAGGTCTCTCTCTTTGCATTCTTCTTTGCAAAACTGCTCAAGCTTTGTCAGGTTCATTGGGGATCGTGAGTGCACAGCCTTTTTCAAGTTCATCCACAGATTCTCAATTGGGTTGAGGTCTGGACTCCAGGTCATTAACATTGTCTTTTCAAAATCATTCTTGTGTATCTTTGGCTGTATCCTTGGGATCGTCGTCTTGCTGGAAAACAAATCTTCTCCCAAGTCTCAGTTCTCTTGCAGACTGCATCACATTTTCCTCCAGGATTTCTCTGTATTTTACTGCATTCATTTTACCCTCTACCTTTACAAGCCTTCCAGGGCCTGATGACGAGAAGCATCCCCACAGCATGATGCTACCACCACCATGCTTCACGGTGGGGATGGTGTATTTTTGGTTATGTGCGGAGTTTGGTTTGCGGCAAACATAGCCTCTGGTTTGATGGCCAAAAACCACCATTTTGGTCTCATCAGACCATAGAATCTCCCAGTTGACATCAGACCCTCCCACATGCCTTCAGGAAAACTAGCAGAGATTTCCTTTGGTTCCCCCCCCCAATAGTGGCTTTCTCTTTGCCACGCCCCCATAAAGCTGTTACTGATGAAGAACCCGGGCAACAGTCCCATCACTGCCACTGAAGCTTGTAAGTCCTTCAGAGGGTCTCTTGTTGGCCTCCCTCACTAGTCCCCTTCTTGCACCGTCACTCAGTTTTTGAGGACGGCCTGCTCTAGGCAGATTCACTGCTGAGCCATACTTTTTCCATTTCTTAATTATTGACTTCAGTACTCTGAGGCATATTCAGGGGCCTGGAAATTTCCTTGTCTCCATCCCCTGATTTATGTTTATGAACAACCTTTTTGCAGATCTGCTTGGCATGTCATTTTTCCTAAAATACTGACTCACCAGTAACATGACCTTCCAGAGTCAGGTGGATTTATAATCACTTTAATCAAATCACTTTGACTGTGCACAGGTGATCTCCATTTAATTAACTGAGCTAATTAAAAAAAATGGTTTGCTGCACAGCGATGATTTTGGCGAGTTGCATTAAAGGGGTGAATACTTATGCAACCAATTATTTTGATTTTAATAATTTTTCAAAATTTTGACTAATTGATAGAAATGTATTTTGACTTTGATATGAAAGAGTCTTTTTGATCAGTGCCAAAAGATTTTAACCGTCAATATATTGACTACCATTATTACTTGCACCCCACAAAATGTCTGTAAAAAAGAAATACTTTTTTTCTACTTTGCAGTGATTTGTATTCCTTTATAGTTACTGCAATTAATATGGCAAATCTTCAGAAATTATGTATTTGTTTATACATAAATGACCAAAACCATCATGAATCCCCATTCATTGCCTTTCAGTAGAACAGGAAATGATAGTGATTTACAAATACTACTATATACAATCTTTCATATTAAATATATTTACATATATGCAGTTGTTTAATCCTACTATATATACCTTTATATTTACATATTTGTCCAATGTATTAGGAAAATCATCTGTGTTTTTCGAGCTGTTCATTTAGATTTGCAAAGTGGCTTCGGTCTGAATTACAAAGCCATTTGACAAAGTTAATGATGGTTTTGAATTACACCTATAAAACGTAAAAAGCAAATGCTAAATATTTTCCAGGTGTTTTTTTAATTCCCTCAAGAAAGTGCAGTGTGTTCAGTGCTTTGTGACACGATCTTATCAGTAAAAATGCGCTATAACAAATTTTGTTTGATTGATACATTTACTATTGGTTTCACAAAATATCCTAATTATGTATATATATTGGTCTTAAAAATGAATACATAAAAGTGTGAAGAAAGTTATTTTAAATGTTTTATTGACCCATACCATGAATGCCAGACTGGGCCTCATGCTATAATAACATATATTTTGACAGAGACTAAGTCTGTACGTGTAAGACTGAAATGAGTGTAAATGTTATGGAGCTGTTTATGATGATCAACTTTTGCATAGAGATGCACGGACAATTAAAAGTATCTCACATGTCAAAAATGTCAAAGTAAAAGCATTTGTAAATCAGCTGTGATGGGTCTGTGATGAAGAACTTCTTATTTCAAAACAGGAAAATAAAACTGCTGTACCTTAATCACTGCCCCTAGAAAATTCATTAATGTGAAACCTTACATTGAACAAATTCTCAAGACAACAGTGTAGGGTTGGCAGTGCTCCTGGTTTGATAGGGTCAAGTCTAGCTCCAGGTTGGCTTGCTCCTGGGTTGATAGGGTCTAGTCTAGATCCAGGATGGCTGGCATTGTTACATTAATGCAGCTTGCTATTTGTTTGCCAACACCACTTGTAATTTAAAAAAAAAAATTTTTTTTAATTATTTTAGCTAACTCGGGTATTTTAAAATATAATTTAAAAAATAGCTTCCCTCACCTTTCAGTTAACTAGTTGGCAGCTAATGCAGTTACAACTCGTGAACTCCACTGCTGAACAGGTTTAACTTTGTAATCTCTAAGAATTGAGAGAAGCTGGCTCTGGGCTCCGGGCTCCGGTGGGCTCATGGCCAACCCGGTATAAAAGTTAAACTCTATCGGCTCCAAGAATTTAAAAAGTTTTGTTGGCCACTTGAGGGCGCCATTTTTTTTTTACAAATTACAAACTGATACTAAAGTCCTGTTATACTGGCACTAAGTCTTAGGAAGTGCGCTCTTTCAAATTTAAACAAAAATTCCTACTCAACCAACTCTCTCTCTCAGTAGAATTATGGCCCAGATTTACAAACGTAATTGGGCAGTATTCTTTTGTGTGTCTGTGCCATTGCAGCTGTGACAATATCATTCAATCAGCACTGTGGCTCAGAAGAGCGTGGAAGGCCTTGGAGCTGAAGGAGAGGGGTGTCTATTTCAGCAGCGTTGAATGGCCCCACCCGACACAAGTGAGCCCATCTCATCAAAACTAGCAGAGAAAATCTGATGTTCTGCTGACTCACCACACAACATAAAAAAATTGTTAAGGCCTTTCATTCTCCACCACAAATCTCTATATATAACAGTCGTTTTGGTGTGTCTTTGAGTTCTCACAACAAAACAAAACAAAAAGAATTCCTATTCCAATTCCTATTCAGGCTCGTGCCCAATGCCATCTCTGACTCATCTTAAGCACACTTGAAAGGTCCACGTCCTCCTGTGCTCTTGCCCGTCGTGGTCACTAAGGCAGACGCAAGAGAAAGGTTTTATACCTGGGGAAAGAATCTCCACCGAAGCCATTGTAGGATTTAGTCTACATAATTACAGATACTGTTTCATCTAATGTGTTATAACATTACCGTACAAGCATTTACAGTTTGCACATAAATTATTATAGGCTTTATTGTGAACTTCCATATCTAACGAATTCAAAGGATTAGAGAAATAGTAGCAGTCTCATAAAAATGAACAGCTGCAGGTAAAGTCTTCCCATCTGAAACAAAACAAACAAGCTATAAGCAATAAAACAATGCCATATTTAAAAAATTCTGGATAGGGGGACATCTGTCTACGTTTATTCAAGCTGAGCTTATAGTTATAAATTGGTACGATTGAATATTCGAGTTGGTATATCTCATAAGTGCTTGATTGGTACCCTACATTCAGATTATGGTATCTTAAGGGAGCTGTTTTATTAACAAATTACGTCAAGCCACAGTGTGATTCATTTTTAATATAATCTTATCGGTCCAAAGACCAGTTTAGTCTTTAAGAGTCTGCTTCCGCTTCCTGCTGATTGTAACCAAGCAAATAAAGAGCTATAAGGTCCCCCGATTCAGTGCAGCTGTCTGTCCCTGAGGGCTGAGGAGCTAAATCCAGGGACACGTTTGTTAACCAATAGCAAGAGCATGCCCATGGCATGGCAATTGTGCACTGCCACTGTGCTCTCCCAGTTACAGTCAGCAAATGCTATGAAGCTGGATTTAAACCAGCAAACTCCAGCTACTCAGGAGGCCTACAATAAATACGTTTACATGTAATTATTCAAGAGGTTAGAACATTTTAACTAGAATCTATCGAAATGTTTCTTTTTGTCCACAGGAGTCTTTTGTATGGTAACTTTTTTTAAACTCTTGTTATTATGGGTGGCTCAGTATTGTTGTCACATCTGGCTTGGGTGTTTAGGTTCCAGTGACCCTGAATTGGATTAACACAAATTAATGTTGTTATTACGGTTTCACAGCTCTGGGCACTAGCCCTGCATAAAGGTGAATAATGTTGACCTGGTTAAACAAATTACATAATGCTGCACTCAGTGGGTGGATTACGCTCACTTTACTTTTCTCATTGTGCGGAGCCTCCCAACCTTCCAGTGACTGAGCCAGCCTGGAACATGTGGAGGAGGACAACACTTCACAGAAAAATAAGTTTTTAACAATTATTTGTTTGTGCTCAGCTGTGCCTGTGACAATCAGTTACCAAGTCTAACCACTGATCTGTGTCCATAATCCTGACAGAAGAAAGGACATAGTTACTAGGTGCTTATAAAATAAGGCTGGGTTGAGACTTGAGTATTCACCTCCCTAAGTTAATCAAGTCTCAACGCATGCAAGCACAACACATGCTCAGCATAATGGGAACAGAGCGCTGATACTTTAACACCCAGACCATTGGCACCTTCTGGAATTTCGCATTACCTTTTTCAATAAATGCATGTTAAAATAATTTTGTTCATGATAAATTAATGTGCCATATGCCACACTGCTGTTTCAAGGGCCAGGCGGTATTTTATGTTTAAGTTCATCGTTCGTTAACAACATTACTTTAACTGTTGTTGAAAACAACTTAACTTGCCTTCCTTAAAGCCAACCTCTCTAAATTGCACACCTGTCATAAACTTTCTGTGCAGCTGATAAAGCTAACCGGAGACCTGCCGTGCCTTGAATAAGACGGCCATGGTCATACTGGACTTTGTATGCCGAGGTCTGTCCAACCAAGATGCCACAGGCTCCTGTATTTTACCCTCCTGTTCGTTCAATTTTTCTTCTTTGGAATGAGTTGTTACTTATTGGGTTGCCCCAAGTGGCTTCTTTGCGCCTGTCAGCTGTCCCATACCGATCCGGTTGGCAGACATACAGAGGCACAGAGTACACCTTACCCACTTCATGTGACCAGAGTGGAATCGGGCTGATGCAAAGTAAGCTTAAACTGTTGCCCGTTCAAAACAACCCGTCGAAGAGTTGGCTTGTGTAAAAGGCCCTGCAATGAAATAATACATGACATAGAACTTTTTACATCCAGCCGCTAAGCAGATTTTGACTTTGTCTTGATGCAAACGTCTATTTAGGCCTTTACTCTATTACAGACTGTTGTAATCCACAACATTTCACGTAACTGAAACCGAATTTAGTAAGGAAAGTACTCTCATGTGGATTGCTAAGCTTGCCCAAAAAGGCGTATCTCATAAGCAGAAAAACATGCTAAATCAAAGCCTCTTATTTGAAAACAGTGAACAGTCTTCACTTTCAAGTTTTCAAATGCCTTTCCCCATGCTCTAAACGTAATATAACTCCAACCACATCCATCTGATGAGGTTATCGTGTGTTACTATGTGTAAACTATGACCCCTCTCAAATCCTTAAGAGCTCTAGCGTTGTATTTTGTAAAAAAAAATATATTTTATAAAATCACCCTTTTAATTTATCTGCTTCAGCAAATATATTGCACAATTCCATTTTTAAGTGTAGTCATTTGCATTCTGTACCCCTCGCACTCAAGCCTTGTTATAAAAATGTTCAGTGTTTACTGGGAGCGCTGGGTCCCCCCTGAAAAGCGGCAGGGGAGACGGCTGTCTCAGACAGTAACTGAGAATGACAAACAACTCTAAGTTTTCTTCTTGTATCAAGTGCCTGGGCTGAACAAGAACTGGCCTGCATCCCATAATCAAAATAGAAACTTTTACTAGGCTGCTGCCTGCAACCTGAGCCTTTCCAAGAAAAGGGAGTTACATCAAACATCTCGAGTCCGCTAAACTGCAGCTTTTTCAACTTTGTACATTCTGTTCAGCAGAAGTGATCGCTTGGACATAGGGTCTAACTCCTTTCCAGTAATCCTGGGGCGTGGAATTTATGAGTGGTATTTTGGACAAAGACTGGAGCAGAACTGAACACTGCCTTAGTGACCACGACGGGCAAGCAAAGCCCTCCCTCTCAACTTGCCCATCTTCTGTGAAAGGGACCATGAAGGTCAGCAGGCGTACAGATATAATTGTTTCTACAGTCAACAGGTGTAAGTTTTACTGCAAACCGAGGTTTGCAATGAGCGGAGCTGCTTCTCTTTCCGCACGGTCACTTCCTGGAATGGTGGGACCTTGTAAAAACAAGATGGCACATTGTCTTTATATTTATATATAGATATTTGAAACAGAATATATATTTAGAACACAGGGTAGCCTATTTTTATAACTAATTTCTGTATAGACTGAGCCATAATACTTTTTAAACCAGTGCTCATTACGAGGGTTAGCCCAATCTATCAGAACACCAGCATCTTAGGTCAAAACAAGAGCCAGAGCTCTGGCACCTTAGCTTGGTTAACGACTTGACTGTTAATTTATCAAAATAATGAAAGCTTTTTATGTTCCTTCATCCAACCTATGTATTCCCTAGGGTTCGTTTCCTCAGTCAAATATATACGAGCTGTAGCCTACTGCTTATGCATGTGATCTTGTAAAATCAGTGTGGACTCCTAAGCATGCCTCTTCACTGAGATTTTCTGTCCGTTTCGTTGCTTACCAGACGCTTTCATCCAAAACAATTTACACAGTTTGTAAACCACTTCTTTATTTTCTGAAGCATTACAGGTTAGACCTTGCTGAAAGATACTGCAGCTGGGCGGGTTACAAGCCGGTTACCTTGAACTACACCACCAACTGCTTTTATTTTGATATATATTTTAGAGACAAATTTGCTTCTAACATGTTACTACTAGTTAAGTTTCTGTGTTATGTTGTTTGAAAACCCGAAAGTTTAATCTGGTTTAAGCTGAATTTTTTAAAATGTTGCTTATTTTATGCGATCTCTTGATCGGCGGCACAGTTCTAGAAATTTAACCAGCACAACGTAGTAACCTACTCTAGTTTACTTACAGAACCCCCCAAGCCAAAAGGTTGTAACCGTAGACATACTCAATTACCCGGCTATTTATAGCTTTACTTTCTCATTCAAGCATAGATAACGCCCAGCCAACTCAACTCGGCAAACCGACTTGCAAATCACACAAAAATCACGCAGCCTAATATAATTTTTTTAAATCGCTAATAGGGAAAAAGTAATATAAATCAATGAATATATATTTTCTAGAACGTGCATCGTTGACCTAATAAACTGACAAATGAAGTAAAAAGAATTACGCAGGGAAATGACATCGTGGAGAATTTGCCGAAAATTCGGACCATTAAGTCAAACCATTAAGTTCATCCTCAATGAATCCCAGTATATCCCTATTTATTCTACTTTAGATTCATTCAACCGTATTGCCATGCGGTTGATATGCCACCACATCTAGGTTTCTCCTGACTTGTGTGGAGAAAATTCCATTAGCACCACCTCCAATTTATTGCTTGCTAATAACACTGGAAATCACTACTTTAAAAGAGGGATTTTTCCTTTACTGTGTCCCTAAAATACACAAATCTACCGGGAATAAATGTAGTCTAGACTGATAATTAATTTTGGCGTCTACTAGTATTTTACTGAAATTACGACACCATCCGTCAACTTCAAAACTACCTCCAAAAGGATTAACCACCGCACAAATAACGATATGTCACGTTCTCCGACCTTTTGCAAATTTGCTTCCCGTTTTCATCCAGTTTCAACAGAAGCCCGGGTAAACGTATTACACGCTTTAAATAAAACGTCGTAATCTAGAAGTAAATTACACATAAAAGGATTCTAAGGAAGTCTACATCCTTAGCCCGTTTTATTGTGGTCTAAGACGAGCTGCAACATTGTGTTGTAAAAGGAAAAAATAACATTATCTGAAATCAAGGAACGGTGTAATGTAATTTAGTCACCCGTGTCCCTTTAATCTTCAATAGAAACAAAACGATAAAAACCAACACTTGGCGAAACGGATCCTAGGACCGGTAGCAACACATTTGTTTCTCACGGTAATTGGCTAACTACAGTTCGGTTAAAACCAATCACATGCCACGAGTCCAACAATCTACGGCCACAACTGAACAGTGTGGTAGACTGAAAGTGCAGTAGGTCATGGCTTGGCTGCTAAACCGGCGCCGATTGGTCGAGATGTTGCGATCTATTCTGAAGCGGAGACTATAAAGTTTCGGAACTGCATATTGAATCGTTAGTATACATTTGGGCCCGTGGGAACTGATTGATCGAAACAGCAAGTTGGAGAACTCGGGGATGCATTGCATGTTATTTATTTAATTCAGGTAGAACTCGTATAGACGCTTTAAAAAACTGTCTTTCTTTATAGGTGTTACCGCGGGATCAAAATAACATGTGTTGAAATATTAATTACCGCGTTGGTTTTATTTTAGTTCCATTTATATTGGGCTACATGCCTTATTGATTTCGATTTGTGTCGGCTGTAAACATCTTACCTCGTTATATGTTGAATTAAATGGCAAATAGCAAAGTTAAACCCATTAAAGTGTGTTTTTGTGTGTGTTTTGCAGAACATTAAAAAGCCGAACTAAGTGCAGTTCCACGATGGTTGCAACTAGCAGTGCACTGAGCAACAAAACCGGGGACCGAATTTCAGAATTGACCGACAATCGAATAGACCATGCGTACATTGAAGATGGTACGTGCCTTTTTATTCCTTACTACCAACTGTCTTATTTTTATTTATTATTAAACTTTTCTATGCAAGTAGTTATGGACTAACTGATGCAAATCAGAAACGCAAAGTATAAAAAAGTTTTGGGTAACATAATCCTAGCTTCAAGCATGTGATCCTCTACGAATGATTAAGTAGGATTAAGAATTGTTTTTTTCCCTGAATGTGGCAGTAACTTGTCAAAGGCATGCAAAAGTGTAGTGTTTCTTGGATTCTACTTGAAGTCTCATGTTTACATCCTTTGTAGACTATTGGGATCACCGGTTAATGGAGCCCAGCCTGGCTGGTGACACTTTAGAGGGCCAGGTTTGCCTCCAGCTGGCCAAAATGTTTGAGACCTGCCTGTCGCGGGCAAAGAGGACCAAACTGCAGTGTTCGGAGGTCCTGGTGCCCGATACTCTGACCCGGCGGATAGCCCGCGACGTGCTGCAGCTGTCGTCCGGGGAGCCCTGCGGCCTGCGCGGCTGCGTCCTCCACATCCACCTGGAGGCGGGCGGCGCCTGCACGCGGCTGGAGTGCATCGCCTACGACGCCAGCGTGGTGCCCACCTTCGAGCTCACGCTGGTCTTCAAGCAGGACAGCGGCAGCGGCGGCGCCTGGCCCAGCCTCCGGGACTTCTTCCTCGTTGGCTCCTGCTTCGCCCCCGGCTTCCGCCATGTGCTCCGGCTCAGCCCCGGGTTCCGGCTCGTCAAAAAGAAGCTGTACTCCTCCTCTGCTGGCACTGTGGTGGAGTACTGAGAAGGAGAGGCACCGGCCATAGACGCAATGCGGTTCTGCTCTTGCAGGACCGATATACTAATATTACTCTGAGGTGGACTTGTGTGTACAGGCTTTCCTTTTCCTCCGTTTCCTAGGCGGCGTGACAAATACCTGACACGGCGGAAGTGGATACGGATTAGAGCCATTGAATGTGCACTTTTTAAATTAAAAAAGAAAAGAAAAATGGCAATAAATCAATGTTTAAAATTTACACTCCAATTTTAAAATGGGAACTTTATCACTGAATAGTTCACAGAAATTCAGTTCTGCAGTCTGTCCATTTTGAAACGATACCATCAGTATTGAGTGGGGTTAGGGGAAGTGTTGGTTCGGTTCTGTGCAGATATTTGTAAGGGGTCGAGCTGCCAGCTGTGTGAGGGCTGGGTGGGGGGGGTGGAGCCTTTTATACTTGAATGTATTGGGTGTGGAATTTGTTTGGTTTGCACTTTCTTCATACTTTACTGCACTATGGGATTTAAGTGTTGAAGGCAAAGGGTGCTTATTGGGGTCCAAGTCTTTTTGTACATATTTTTCTACTGCATTGCTTTTTAAATTCCATTTTGTCAAACTGATCGATCCTTGTCTATTCGACAATAAAAATATTTTAAACGTGAATCGGTTTCAGCTATTCAGCTTGGGGGTGGGTGGGGGGTTTGCAGTTGCACATGTTTCATCAGGTCTAAACCTCAGGGAATGTGGAAACACCTGGTTTAAAATGTAGGAGGGGAGGGTGAAACAAATCTGACTGAACTGTCACTGGCACTGCCTGCAATTAGGTTGCAGATTACAATCCAAGGCTCATGGTTTGTCTGTAAATGGCTTTCAGCAAATGTACTGTGCAGTTTGGACTGCGGAAGATGGGTGAGCTGGATTCCATAGAAAGTGTTTTTAGGCCACCATCAGAGGGCCCTGTTGGCATGAAGGTGTGCTGACAAATTCTAAAGGTGTTCGCTAGTGGGTCCTTGGCTTTTAACTCTAGGGCTTTGAAAACAACCTAGAGATTAATTCATGTAAGCACCACAATGTGTTCATGTTTAGAAAATCTAAAGCTCTCTCCTGGAATATCTTTTAAGGAAAATTTCACGCCCCCTGAAGACAGGGATTTCAAACCCGTTGAGAAAAGGGACATAAAAGACCATCGCTTCCAGGTCCATATGATAATGGCACATTTACTTCAACCTCTGGCCTCCGATCTCTTGAACTCCCTGTGACATTACCATGCTGCTAGAACATTGGTGCACCGTTGAGGGTGCTATGTAGGTGTGTGCTGGGATGGACACATTGCTTGGCTTTCAGTAGCTCGCTGTGCTACACAAAAACAGTTGAGATCTCACAATCTCTCACAGCTGTGAGACATTTAGTACTCCTGTTATTGCTGCCTGGTGTTTCAGTACTGTAGAGCAGTATTGCTATTACATGCTATTCTTTTCACCAGTCCTCACATGTCCTCATTAAACATCACATGGCAGTCATCCTTTAACTTTACTATTGACCTAAAAAAACAACAAAAAAACCATCGCTTTCAAG
>JAOVYW010056969.1:2800-18619 GCA_025775045.1 Hiodon tergisus | reverse complement strand
GGTTGTATATAGACTCAGGACCAGGCAGTTTTGTGGTCTGTATCAGTCAGGGTTTGTTGTGTCTTCCTCAGCTGAAAAACAGATGGGTCATATTGTTTTGTTTCCTTGCTCTTGGGGCCCAAAAGAAGTGCCTTTACCAATAAGGGCATCCCTTCACCAAAACTATTTTTGTTTGATTCAATGTCCGACATTCTCTTTAAATACCAAGGGTTGTTTGTGTCCCCATCATAACATTCTAGGATTGTCGAAAACAATATACAAAAACTATAAGAGGGCTGCATTTATTTAGATATATGATATACAGAAGGGGACTTTTTGCAAAGCTTATTTAGTCTGCAGAACTGCCTGCTTAGTGTGTGCAATGTTTTTGTTTGTTAGACCATCATCTGACATCTTGTTATTGATTTCTTACTTTGTGATTACTGCCAGAACGCAATGCTTGTTAATTAAATGTGTAACGACAACTTTAAATTAGTAAAACTGCAAAATAGACTACTCATTTAATAGACACAAACAGAATAAGAGTATTTAAGTGTCTAGTGATCCCACCTGTCACTAGCTTTAGATCATCAGTGTTGATTTCAGTCATGGAACTCCTGTATTGAAACAAATTTTTGTTAACTGAAAATATCTGCTCAAACACCGTTATGTGACATTGACCTTGTATTTTTGGGGACCCCAATCAACTCGACGGTGCAGCAATGTCTACCTGGCCTCAGCAAAGTAAACCAGCAGACATACAACATTCTCATGACGGCAAGCCAATGAGCAAGTAGTATGTTTTATTTTATTGAAACCTGACAGGACGCTGATCGTTATGATTTTCATGCAGCACGGAAGGTCGATTTTACGGGATAGTGCTTGATTTGTGGATCATTCAAAATTTCCATCAAATAACCTCTGAAAACAATTGCATATAAGCCCTTTGCAAAGCAGGGGTCAATAAGGCCCATTGCCACGTATTACATTTAGCTGATGACGAAATATGTATTTAAAGAGATTTGCATCACATCAGGTCTGTTCATTAGTAAGATGTTGACGGCAGCCTTGCTAATCACCACATTTTAGTCAGCCATTCTCTCTAGTGATTGACAGCGGCCACTTTGCATTTTACGTTTATTCATTGAGTTGACACTTCTTATCAGGTTCAACATAGATGGCTGTCATATCATCATACTATAAGTGCAAACAACAAAACATTTTTAAAAAAGGTTACAGGTACAGAATCACAAGTGACACTGTAACAGATTGGTAGTGTTCTGTCACAGTGTTTTACATAAACATGAGCCAAAAAACATGTTTACAGTTATATGTCAATATGGCAATAGTCGCACAATCCAATTAATCAATTCCACTCAGACAACTTGGTGTCTGGCTTCTTGCAACCTCTACCATCACACTCTGCAAAACACCCACTAATACAGCAAATTAGTCAAATTGTCTTCAGTATCTACTTGAACAGATGTTAGTACATTCTTTACAGATTGAAATTTAAATTTTGGTTAAAGCATCACTATGAACTTTGCTGAAACATCTACAAATGATAATAATCACACACCCCTAGAATGCCATTTTTTCTCACTCTGAAAAATCATTCATTGACCTCTTAAACTTGTTTTTGAATGAATTACTCCTTTTAAATTTGTCTATACTGTGGTGAATCCAATTTTTATTAGTAAAAACCGTAGGGCCAAGTATTGGGTGACCACTACCTATTAAATCCAGCAGGTGACGCCATATTTATTTAATATTGAATTTATCTAGGACAATCCTAAAGGTGCCCGCAAGAGCAAAGATGTAAGCATCTTATAACAATTATTATTACTTCTGATATATGTTCTGAAAGATTTGTGGATAATTGTCGATAAACTGAATTCCAAAATGACCCGTTTCTTGGTTTTCTACTGACTCCTTTTGGTGCAGTTTCATGATTTACCAAAACGCCTGTTATTTGGACAAATTAATGTTGTGAGGAAAAGTATGTTATGATGGTTCTGAAGGTGAAATTATGCAAATATAATCTGCACCGAATCTGGCCGTTAAATTTATAGTTGACTACTGCCCTCTTCTGGGCAGACAAATAAAACCGATTTATGTATCTTCTATAGGTTGTTCCAAAATCTTCACAGAATGGGGGGAATACCATTGCAGAAGTTGATTCTATACATCTACGATTGTTATTTTTGTTATTGTTATTTATGCCAGAAACATACAATCTCACCTCAGTCAAAAGTGCACAAATGGCTTGTCATTGAATACCACTATAAATATGTACTGAGTATTGTGTCTTGTGGTTGTGTTGGTCCATTGTCGATTTTATTTAAAATATTCTTTGTTACCGATTGTCCAAAATATGGAAACAAATGAACTGAAGTCAGTTCCTTCTTACTCCAATTGTACCCATATTTGTGATACCATTTTAATAAAATAAGGTTAAGTACTAATAAAGTTAAGAACAAGGGTGATGTCATAGTCTACGTCAAAATCTTTTAGCCATTTTTAGCATTTATTTCTCCGACACTGAGGTTAGATACACGGTTCTCATGCCCGAAATATCAGGTAGACGTTAGCCTACACTAGTAGCTATGCATTGTTATTTAATTAAATCAAGACTGTACTTTGTTTAGAATAATTAAGAATTAAGTCGTAATGGAAAATTCGTAGTGAATGTTGGTATTTTAGTCTTATTTTATAGTGAACCTTTTGGGGATAAACACATCTCACAGGACGCCGATACTTGTATAGTTCTAAGAATGTTTCCACAATACATAAATAATATGTGCAAAAAATGAATATTTAATGGGTATGTAGTTTGTCTGACGATTATAGTTCAGTAGGCTACACTTAGTCAGTGCTGTAGTTCTACGCCACGTTTTTTATTCTTATTTATTTGCCATAAAACATCTCGAGCAAAAGTTCCTCCATGTGGACTGTTCTGATGACCGGTCTAAAGAACAGTTCCACGACGACGTTATCGTTGATGGATCGCAGCCTGGAGAGAGCAATGGATAATTTGGCGAACCTTGCCGAGTCCTCGCGGTGAATCATTCTGACATACTCATTAAGTGTTTGGTGAGCCTCGCTTTGAAGTCCGCGAATGTAGTGTAGACTCTGTAGCCCCGCCAGATCTGGCGGAGAAGAGAACATTGTTACAGCGAAAACGAATTGTTTAATTTACCGTAAACAAAGTGAAAAACTTTTCATGAGAATAATAATTTGGTAATACTAATGTAATAATAGCTGCAACAAAATTGCGCTACAAATGTCAACAAATGTTATTTAGCTAGAATAATAATGCACGCACAAACTGGCGTATTTAATATAGACTTCGGTCTTAATAAGACGTTTTAAAAGTATAACTCACCTGGATTGAAAAGGACGGCACCTTTCAAATACGCGTACTCCTTAGTACTGATATCTAGTCCCCAGCACTTGCTCATAAACATTTTAATGCCTTGAATGTCTACTAGGGATATCTCCGTGTGATTTATCTGCTGCGGGTTGTGCTCCTGCTCCTGTCTGCTAGTTAAAATCCTCTGTAACATGCTTGTTTCTGGAGTCTCCATGGTCTCAAAGTCGACCCTATCCTGTGCCATGCCCAGTACAAGTAGCGGCGCCCAGCTGCCGCGTACAAGCAGCAGCTGGTCGTCTGCTGGTAGTTCCTGAAAACAAGGTACGTTCTTGATAAACCTCAACGTCTTCACCAGGACTGTCGACGCGGCTTCGCATGTTATCTGCGGGTTTCTCAACGTTACTTTTTTCTTGGAACCGCACGAACAACCATGTTGTGGGACTGGACACTCTGAGCGTTTGTGCGCGTGTTTCTCCGTCTGAATGTCGCTCTTTAAAATGCTGTAGAGGATACTGTTCTGCCTCCAGTCGCTGAGACAGTGACAGCCGTCAAAGCAAGCCATGTCGGCTTCATTAGCGTTGTTCAGGCTGCTGCTGCAGATATGTGTCCTTTGGCCCGTTACCCCAATAAACGGTGGTGGATCTCTATTTCTGTCCTGATATTTTCAAAACTAGTTCAGACTTTTGTTCTGTTCTCAGACGCCTCCCACAATGTTAACCGTGCGCGCCTAGAGGGAGCCAACTACTAGGAAATGAATTACCCAGTGATAGATCACACCTCTCTCCCCCACCACTGCAAAAAAAAGGCTAAAACATCAACAGCTCTGCGTAGTTTTGTTTATTCATAATGAAAACATTGCCATGTATGTCCTAAATGATATTGAGTCGAACTGAATAATTACTGTCATCAACGAAAGTATTTCGTTACATTATTTCACTAGACAAATAAAACCATACTATAGACTATAATTTAAGGTAAGCTACTTTTGTAACGAATATTAACTCAACATCATGGACTGGAAAATATATATTTACAAACTTGCACTTGCCCATGGGGAGATTGACATTTTTTGTCTGTGATCAAAATAATTTGAAACTCAGAAATTTGTGAGTTTTTACTAAATGTAGTGAATGGCGTTGAAATGAGGCTGTACACAGGGAAAGGACCAGCTTTGAACAGACAAGTTAATCCATCTCCAGGCTCATCTTTTCCAAACAGACCATAAGGTACCGCTGGGGGCCATGGTGTGATAATCCCAGGGCTATTGCCGCTACATTTGAAGCACCTGAAACATTCCTTTCACTCGAAATACTAGGGGATTTTTTCATCATCAAATGTTACATTTATAGCTCTTCTGTGTATTCTGTGCCTGATGTTTATGATTCCAATATTTTGGAATCATGTAAATATATCTCTTAATTAGGGGAGAGCGGAGTATGTTGTCACACTTTTCACTCTTTCTTACATTGACTGGGCACAATACATCACAGTGGTACAAATTTCATACCAAGTGAAAGAAAGAGGTCTTATTTCTTAGGGTACATATTTTATTTTTAAATCATTACATCCTCATATCTTATTTCAGTACAGAGTTGTGGACAGTTAAATACAGTGTGCGCAGTTGTCACAACTTGCCCCATCAGCGGGTAAATTGTCACATTGGATTATTAACAAATAAAAACACAACTACTTAATTGTGAATATAGATTTTTTTAAATTTCAAATTAAAAACCAAATCTGTAAATGTTGTGGCTTTCTATAGCCAACCACTGCCTGACTTTCTATTTCTTCTATTGGAACCTTTTGACAATACCCAAGAGAGTAAGAGTATGGTAATTTATGCCAAAATCCCCCGCTGTACTCCTGATTGATTAATTTTGCAACTTCACCTGCCTCACTCCCTTTAACATAATATCAGGTGGTGTGCTGAAATTCTCCATCTTTCTTTTATAATTTCTAACCATCTTTCTTTCTTTCTTTCTTTCTTTTTTCCTTCTCTCTCTAGAAATTATTCCTTCCTTCAAATCCTCCTTTCCTTCCTTCCCTCAAAATATCACAATATCATAGTGTTTTTAGCATGTCCTATGTGCCTATATGTACTATATGTCACATGTGACAACTTGTCCCAAAGTCATTGGACAACTTGCCCCAAACTGACATGTGTGCTAATGTTAGCTAAATCTCAAAGTTACCTCAACATAGGACTGCAGCTGAAGTATCAAAAGACACTTAAATATTTCCTCTACTTGGTACAAAAATATAATTTTGAATATTCATTCCTAACAAAGTTTTATTACATAAAAGT
Organism: Hiodon tergisus; assembly: GCA_025775045.1. Lineage (NCBI taxonomy): Eukaryota > Metazoa > Chordata > Actinopteri > Hiodontiformes > Hiodontidae > Hiodon > Hiodon tergisus. Next base: position 12,962 of record JAOVYW010056969.1, on the reverse strand, counting down.
GTAATTTGTTTTACTTTTTAAGGTGAAAAATAAGAAAATTGTGCTTACCTCAGAATAGAGTTACTTTGACCAGATGTGAACAGGAAATTAACCCTAGAACATGTTGTGTGACAACTTACCCCTGTGACAACTTCCCCCGTTCTCCCCTATTAATCACTAAGTATTTTTCGATAATATTTTATTTAATTTCTAATATATTCTAATATATTCATAAAAAATGTAATTGTATCTTAAAGTATATATATACCTAAATCAGATTTTATCTTAATTTAACCTGGTCTTATGGCGTCAGCCTAAGTGGACTGTCAACCATGGTTTGGTACTGGACTTTCTCTTAGACTGCAATATAATTGGGTTAAACTGTGGTGTGGTCCTTGATGCATCCTGGCACATTCCGTCCAGGTGCATCGGTAAAACCACAGAGTTTTTACACTGAGTCAAAAGCCCAGGATGTATGAGGAAAATAACGTTCTGAACCTAGTGAATCATAGTACCTCTCACTGCACCACTTCACCAGTAAGCAGCAGCATCTTGACAAATCTTGGATGGCAGTTCAATTATAATTTTGACCCTGATCTGAGAATAAAAACAGCTGTCTGTCCGTTATAATACAAAGAACTAAACTTGCTTTGTTCAGATTTGGATTTAAAATCATAACTTGCATGTGTTTTGTTTTTTGTTTTTTTACTACAGGCCCCATTCTATTCTTGCCATTTGCCTTGAATCCCTTTACACGACATCAGTGGTTGCCAGTCAAAAATAGAATGTGTTTGGAACTGATGGCGAATTATTTGTGGTACAATTTATATCGTTTTGTAAAAAAATTGAAAGAAACAAGACATTTCAAGGCTAGCCTTTAACCTTGACATGGACACAGAGTTACTGATTTAACCGGGAATTACCAAGTCATGACTCTGGGTTCATTACGTTTGACATGGGCCATGAGCCCTGTGTCAGGTACTGAACAAGATTAACACCAATAAAAATTTCTTTTTTTTTCACAAAACACCTTTGGCCATTCTGGAAAATAAGCCAAAAAAGATGGTGTATGATTTACCCCATGCTTCATGCCCTTGAACAGCTCTTCAGTAATATCATCTGAAAATGGTTTGAATAAAATAATGTTTTAAATTTTCCATTATCCTTTTCTCGCTTTTCCCAATTCTATGGATAATTGCACAAAACATCATGTTACCATAAGCTTCATGTCTGAAATGTACTAAGCACCTTAATAGTTTGCAGTCAATTAATACTAACGAGGGCTGCAAATTAACAGGAGGCTCATTGCTATGTGAATATTTTGTTTGTTTGTTCAATTTCCTGCTGTATTTATTTCTGCTGCCCTGGAAAAAACAAAATATTTTTCACTGCACTAATGAATTAACTATAGAAATTCCTGAAAGATAACCACCTTCACCAAGTTTTGTGCCCCCAGTGTTAGAAAAACACTAGGCTGTTCTATAGGTTTTGAGTTGTGCACTCCATGATGAAATGCAAGCCCATCTTATTCTAACCATTGGTTTTGTTGTTCTTGGTAGGACTCATTCTTCTGTACTTTCTGGAGAGCTGAGCTTGGGTTTGTTTTACCTCAAGTACTGAATGCTCATGTTACAGAAACACTGCTGATCTGTGGAAACAAATCTTATCTTGTTCCTGACTCCTTCTACCCAATAGGACAACAAACAAGGGACAGATGGGGTTTTACAACTCAATGTTAGGTCTTAGTATTTGCACATTAGTATTATTTTTCTTTATGGATTATCTTGTTATACACATTGGATTAACTCACCAGCCCCCTAAGTGAGTTATAAATTCCAGAAGATATGAAATGAACTAGATATGGTTTAATCCTTTGTCCTTTGCTAATTCGTATGAGTCACTTCTAATAGTCATGTAAGACAATTGAGCCATTAGCCTGTTTTACAGATGCTAAAAGCCGTTTTGAGATTAGTGGTATGCAGCCACCACGCTCCAGATCAAGTTTAATTAAGTAGACTGCACCACCAAAAAAGTTAACTGCATGCTCAGGTATTGTATTGTTGTTGTTTGAATATCAGTCTGTGAATCAAAACTGCGTATCAAAACCTTTTTTTTTTCAGACACGCAAATACAGATAAGCATAAAAAGATTTTGCATCATTAATTGCGATGCGATTCCAAACTATTTCCATCCCTGGTATGGATAAGCAGTATGGTTTACATGTAGACAAGAGAGGGATACCACCACCACCGCATGCCAGATTGAATCGGTCTTAAACAAGGTGTCTGTCAGCATTCCACCACCCAAAATGTGTGGTACCTGCTACTGCATTGTTCTGAAAAAGGATTTTGTTGCTCGAACTTGACTCCCCCAGCCCTATCAATATCAAATGAACTCTGTTAAACACAAAGCATTGTAATTCATAGCCTTGGTTTGACTAATTAAAGGCTCAGATTATAAACAGGGCCACAACCACCGTGTAATACAGCAGTGTTTTTATTATATTATTCTTTCGGCAGTGTTTGTTTGTCAATATAATTAGGAATATGAGTCGGTAGCTTTTCTCATTCTGTACGAGAGTTACCTCACCGAAATAGCCAATTAGGCATCATAACACTGGCACAAGTAATTATTTGTATTTATTTAATTCAGGCGTTAATTTAGTTTGTTTGTGTCTAATTCTCTCTGTATCATTATGAAACAAAAATGGTTAATACTTGTCATACCAACGGACTGCAACAAAATATTCCCAGAATGACTGAATTTCCAAAAATACAGCAGATTACATTTTAAGATTTTGCTAAACGTTGTTGCAAATGAAATGATCAAGGTCGCTCAGATGGTAAAGCTGTCTTTAGAGAATAGTTTGGAATTGAAAGAGTAGCCTGAGCACAGCATGTGAACATTAGCTCTTGCAGCTCTCAGAAGACTTGGTTTGTCTGTAGTTAAACTTTTCTTTTTGTCTTTTGGGTGCAGGTTCTATTCTCAAGCATAAGTACTATAAAGAAAAAACTCAGCTAAGTTGTGGATGACATCATAATCCTCCACAATACCTTAAATAACAAGACACCAGGCCGGTGTTGCTAAAAGGGAAAACCACAGGGCAGACTTTCTGAACACATCTATATTTTATTGGAACCTTGGGGCAATTCCATAAAAAAACCCTGAGCTAACTGCCAGCCATTCTGACAGTTTTCTCTGTTTAACTGTGTGTCAATAGACCCACGCCCAAACATTCTCTTAGCAATAATCCATTATGTAACAGCATTTATAAAGATATATGTCCCTAAAGATTACGTTTTACATTACGTCAAGCAACGGTATTACAAAATATATGCTCAGTGCTCAAGTAAATACTGGTACACAATATTCTATTCTATATACCAATGTTTGACAACCAGCAGGCACAATGTTCCTGGCGGCACATTGTGTCAGCTGGTTTTCGTTCCAACGGAGAAGCTCGATTGCTGTATACATTTGTAATACTCTCCTGGAAAACATGGATAACAAGCAGTCAAGCCTGGGGTTGTTGCATAGTTCTTATCAATGGAAGCTACTAATAATAGTAACCCACGGTACTAACTGCAGAAATTATCATATAGAAACTGCTATCAGTATATAATTTACAAACAAGTGGCGGTACTTTACAGTTCTCTATATTGTAATAATAGACCAATCTTAATTATACTGAAAATCAAGATAAAAAAAGATAAAAGATCAAAAGTTATCTAATTTTACACACGAGGACACAGATTCCCTCCTAATGTGTTTCAGCTCTCCCCATAGATTTCGTCCAAAACCTATTCCAATCCAGGTCACCATGTTCCCATAGTCCAGAAAAACTCTCAGAGCTCTCATGTTTTGCAAGTAAACAAACAGCTGGGCCTGCTGCCAAGGAAGACCATTACACAAGGACAATAGCCAGCCACGCTGGGATTGATCCAATGTGGAGCAAGGTTGCAATGCATTCCCATTATAGCACAGAGCTGATCACGGAGCTCAACAGACAGATGCATAATCACACTTCATTTTTCAAATTGCTGATCATTGTGTTCCCTTCATTGGTGGTTGACAGGAGAGCTGGACAGTGGTTGAGGATTGACTTGTGAACACGCAGGAGCAGAAGGATCTCTTGAGTAATGTATTGGACCTTATTTTCTCCACTAAATACCGAGTTGTACAGACGAGGAAGCTTCTGGTGTTAAACATTCTAAATAAAACATCCACCTTGACTAGTACTTACACACTATAAATTGCTAAAAACATCTGTTATGAAGCCTGATGAAAAATGGCTTGGACCAAATCAAAGTTTTGGCAACCCACTAATCACACTATAGATAACTGTATGAAATCGTTTTTATTTATTTTTTATTTAATGAGTAGGGGGAAAAAGGGGAAAAAACACTATAAAATGCAGTGAAGTGTGGCAAAAGTTTTGATTTGGTCCCAGACTAAGTGTATATTACTGAATGGTCTGTAAAATAACATTATGACAGCTTGGCTGTCCATCAGGCAACCCTGGGTGTGTCCCTAAGGGCTTAAGGGTGTGGTTCCTAGCCACATGCTATAGCATGTATTAAATAACGTTAGAATGCTCGAGGTGGGAGGAAGATTGAGAAGGGAAAGAAGTACAGGGTTAACTCTTGTGCTATAAACAAATCTGATTATTTATCAAATAAGTTTTGTCTTGCAAATTGCCTTTCCTGTGTCCTCCTTTGATGGTTTGGGTGGATACAAGCTACTAGCTGTGGTGATGAAGAGGCTCACAGTCTGCGACATTTAACTTTAAATCTCTAAAAACAACTCTAGTTTTTGATATAGCCTAACATTAACATATATGTAGCCATGGGGCAATAATTTACTTAATAATTGAATTCATTGTTTTTACTCTCAAACAGAAAACCGAGGACCACAGCCTTCGTGAAGTGGACCTCAGAACAGAGAGCTGCATCTTCAGGAGCCACCCTGGATGGACGTTTATTGCTATCGCCTGTCACTCAAGGCCAGAAGTAGAAGGCGGGAGCTGAGCAACACTTCAGCTGTTGGACAAACAAACTGAAAAGGGGAGCTGGGGAGGAGTTGTTGCCATTCTTCGTTGGCTTCAGGTTGTCATAAAGGCTGGGACAAAGCCTTCGTATTGTTTGTTTTCCTTTTGGTCGAGCTACTCTTAACGTTGTAATTACCAGGAAATCAGGGCACAGGATCAAAGCCACTACTCAGTATCTGCAACATAAATTCATTACAAGGTCAGGCAGCCACTTAAAAGAGGGGACAACAAAGCCTGTGGGAAATTGTAAATGAGTTGTTCAAACAGTTTTTTGTAGTCTAAGGGATGAATTCTCCTTGAAAGGGGGAAGTTTGGAAGTTAATTTCACAGTGCGTGTCACAAACAAGCTTTTTAAATTCAGTTTTCCTGGCTTTGTGATAGCCTCACCCAAGAACATGTTTCAGTCTTCAGTCTGCAAGCACAAGAGAAGGCTTGGGGTCTCAATGAATTGGGATCTTAAAGTCAGAGATTCTGGAGTGTTGAATTAAAACCCGTCCAAATTGTGAGCCTAGCTTTTGAAGCATCAGATGCAAGTGTGAGTTTTGTACACTTTTGTAGACAATTTCACTGGACATGTTCTACTTGTGGCTAAAACAGTACAAACAGAGTGGGCAAAAATTAACCAGTTTTTTCCCAGCAGGGTTTTTATAATCACAACCCTTTCCTACCAGCGAAAATGTCAAAGAAAACACAAAACAGGCGCCAGGTTGCCATGACCGAAGGAGAAAGTGTATTTGGCTCCATAAGACAATTATGTCCTTGAGGAACTTTTTAAATTATAAAACACTGTCTGAGCCAGGCTTTTTCTTTTTTGGCATGTGTCTCACCCACAAATACTTGTAGAAACCTTGAAAAGACCCCTCATTCATGTGAAGGTTTTGTTTTGTTCTTGCTGGTTCCTTTCCATATTGTGAACGTTTCTCCATGGTTCGCAGTGAGCAGCTCAGACTGTTACTGTGGTTACAGCCACTATTTCTCTACCTCATCCTTGTATGACTTCTCCAATAAAGGGATGTGGCCTTGTTTCCCCTGTGAGTTACAAATGGAATGTTGCTCTCTTCTGGGGTTTTTGTCATTCTGTTTGTAATGTGAAGAGTTATGGAAGAGGAAGTCATTTCATAACCAGGGCTGTGTTTATATATATTAGTATCTGTTTTTTTATGTGTGTATATGTCTGCCCTAGTGTGAATGTGAGCACCCGCATGCACAAATACTTTTGTGTTCATGTCCAAACCTTTGAATAGGAATATATCTTTCCGTGGGTGGCATGTTTTGGGAAGAGAGCCTTTGAGAAACTGTGATGCTTACACAATGCGTTACAAATCTGAAAGTTGCTCTGCTCCCAATGAGCTACAAAACTAAAATGTCTTTGCTCACAATCTGTTACAAATCTAAAAGTGTCAGTGCCCCGTATTAATTACATTTACATTTAAATTTACATTTAAAATGCAGAAGTGTATAAGAGCTACCACAGGTTATCTCTAATAAAACATGTGCAGCACATACAGCTCCAGAGAAATCCAACTTTTTCTCCTGGATTGAAAGAGAAATTAGTGCTGGTCCTTTTATAACATCATAATGTTGATATTCTTTTATTTCTTATTACTTTTTTATGGTTATAAAAGACAAATGCCAATATCTGCGATTCTGTTCTTCATAAGGCTTTTTTTTTGTTGACTCTGGTATTCGGATCCAGTGGAGAAAAGCCGACAGAATCTAAATTTATTCAGTAGGTCAACCCGAATGGATTTATCTCCACTCATAAGGAACTAAGTAAATAACGGAGAGGCTGTGAGAACACCTTGTGTTATTCAGGTGTCAGTAGCATAGAGATATGGGGAAAAAACCTGACCATGAACTTCTGTCAAGTTCCATGTATGTAATAAATTCAGACTTGTAGTAACTTCAGCAAAGACAGTGCACACTTTTTACCCAAATACTAAAATGCTTCGTATTTCTGCACAAAGTGTGCAACACGATTGCTGTAATATTTTTTTTAGTCTTAATTATGAATATCAGCTTATTATTCTAAAAATATGACTCTAGTTGGCATTTCTACAAAGTTACCATTCAAAGGTACACAACAGAGAGTAGTAGTTATCAAATATTACTAAATGGATTGCAGGTTTGTATCACAAAGTTTACAGTGTGTCTTTCATCGGTGTGGCTGTCTTTTGTGTTTTCAGCTGTAGCAGAACAATGGTTTGGATCTTGGAGGAGGAAAAACAGTTGACTGCACAACTATAAATTAAGCACTGTTTTCAGTGCTAGCCTAACAGGGGCAGAATGCTCCGTAGGGAAAGATAAGGTCAGAGTAAAAACAGCCCAGTATTCAAATCACCCTGTAGAACTGCCATGGAGATAAAACAAGCAGAAAATGAGCTGTTCTTTGCCCTGAAGTTCTTGAAGAGCAATGTGGCTTTTAAGACATTACTTAATTACCGGCATCTTGTTTTGTTTTTGTTTTCCTGCTTGAAGAGGCCAGTACATCACTAGCGGTTTGACCCGGGCTGGGTCCAAATCCAAACTTTGACAAACCCGCTAGTCACAGTCAATAACATTGCATTTTCTTGTTGCTGTGAATATCTTATCTCTTCTATTCAAAAAATAGCCTGTTGGATGGTAACTGTTGAAAGGCAGTTGCCTCTCATCCAGTCAGCACTGAGCCTCTCATGCAGACTGTAACTTGCAAGTGTAAAAGAGATAGATGACACAGAAGTGACTGAGTGGGAGGAGTGGTTGTACTTCCTCAGCCTCCCCGTGTGTGGTGGCAGGATTCATAGCCATGAGCTGAGGTGCAAATTGGGGAGTAAACACATTTATGGCTGTTTATTCCATTATTGTATTAATATATATTTGATGTTTTTGTAAATGAAAGTGATACCCTGCACTTGAGATATACAATGCTCCATCATGTTTTGTAGAGAAAACTAACAACAAGTAGCAAAATTGTAAAGATGGCTGTGTTACACTGAATGTCTTATCAGGTTTATATCTGGATGGAATATTTTTAGTGTTTTTCAGTGTTAAATCTGAACCATTTCATCATAGCCAGCTGGTTTGAGTTGCAGTTTCTTCTGTCTAGTGGCCCCCTGTCATGCAGTGATAACTCCTCAGAGTTATCACCGTGGGATGAGGTCACGAGGCATCTACGGCCTTTCTTTATTACCTTGATCAGATCACTGCTTTCACTGGTGCTGACAATGCAATGATTTTGGATGACGGATGGGTTCTTTGGCAGCTGACCCTGAGCAGAAGGTTGCTCATGTCCTGACGCATTGTCTGTCCTGTCTCGTTCACTCCCCGGCTCCCCCCCGGGTTCATAAATCCCCCCAGGTTACTCAGACAGGCCTTAGGTTCTGTAAGAGCTGCGTCTTTCGCACCAAAGTGCTTCCCCTCCTGTTTGTAAAAATCCCTGTCTGTCACCTAAGGAGGGAATAGGATGGAAACGTTTGGGGAAATTCAGCTTATGTGTTGACATAAAAAAAAAAAAATTGTATGGGCTTTTGTTTCACTTCTTCGATGCTATCGGTGCTGTTAAGTAACCTTTGAGTCCCTTCGCCCCGGACAGGGACTGTAGAGTCCGTTTGAGGAAAGAGCACAAAGGGTACGGCCTGTGAAGCAGTAGCAGCACAGAAGCTCTCGACCCTGTCACATTGATAAACACTGGAAGGGACGTGAATAATGACAGCCAAAAAAAACATTTAGACCAGCACAGATAATCAACAGCCATGGGTTTGTTAGAGCCTTCATGCTATTTGTCTGCCTTTCCCAAAGCACCGGCACATGTGCCATGTGTCTCAAAGGCTACGCCCCCTGTCCTGCAGCAGCAGCTCTCTCTCTCTCTCTCTCTCTCTCTCTGTCTCTCTCTCTCTCTCTCTCTCTCTCTCTCTCTCTCTCTCTCTCTCTCTCTCTCTCCACTCTCTCTCCACTCTCTCTCCACTCTCTCTCTCTCCCATTCTCTAGTCGAGCTCAAGGTCAGCACACCGGCACACAAAAGCAAGTTCAACCTGTTCACAACACATAAAGGAAAATCACGTCGCCATGCCTCACTTAGCTAACTTCAGTGTGGACTTATGTTGGTCCCAAAATTTACTATAGCCCCCCTCCCTCTTATGACTTAAGTAGTCATGAATTCAACTGAATAGATGGCATGGGATTGTCTGCAACAAATTTTTATTTCTTTTTATTTTTGAACTATAACAACCTTTCATTCACTTCTGAATATCCAGATTCCAGTAGCATAGAAAGTTTGAACCTGTGTGTGACAGGTCAATTATGGATTTCATTCTTGGTCTGATCTGTGGTTAACATAAATGAAGTACAAGCATGTTCCCCCAACCTCCACATTTTCATTCACTGAAGTAATTGATTGTGGTCAGCCGTTGAATGGCTCTGAATGAATCTGACAGATTCAGTTCTGAGCCTGATAATGTTCCATGTCTGATGATCCCAAATTTGAACACAGTTTTAGATTGTTAAAGAAGCACAAGCCATTAGGAGAACATGGTAGACTCCCCACGGGTATTCACAGAATTCAGCAGAAAGCTCATGGACCTCGGAGCACTGGGGAGTCTCGCACATCTGGCTGCCACACTCCGTAGCACATCTGGGGTACACACAGTCGCTACCAAATTCTTAGGATTATCCTCCTTATAGTTTAACAGCACCTGCTGTTGATGATCACCTGCTTATAAAACAAGTATTCAAAATGTTTCCCATTAAAAGAAATCTCTCATCTTCACTACTTCTGAAAATTTTACATTTTGTTCCCGCTGTCAAAATTTCAGTCTGGTTCTCTTGACAAGCCAGTGATATAATGAAAAACTAATAATATTAGGGTCCTGATAATTAATAGTGAATTCAGAGATCATTTTTTCATAAACTTATATCTGAAACATTAGAAATATAGTCAGGTTAACAGAATTTTGTAAAGCTTTGGAAAGATTAGAAAAAACAAATAATGTGGAAAATATATAATGTGGAGTAGGCACCGAGAAAATTAGATTATCCCGTTGGAATTCTGCGTAAAAATAAAAAAATTTTTTATTTAATTTAAGCCAGTGATGTAGTAGCCTTGTTAAACAATTTCATATGTTCAACCCTCTGAAGATCGGATTTAATAAATGTAATAAT
>JAOVYW010056947.1:2732-22993 GCA_025775045.1 Hiodon tergisus | reverse complement strand
TTTTTTTTTGTGTGTGTGTGTGTGTGTGTGTGTGTGTGTGTGTGTGTGTGTGTGTGTGTGTGTGTGTGTGTGTGTGATGGAAACATGAATCTCGCAAGTGCAATGACTCACGCCTTTAAGATTTGAGTTCCTATAATTGTAAATTGGTTTAGTCATTGGTAGAAGCCTTTTTCCTACCGACAGAACAGCTATTTTCAGGTATCTCACAAATGCAAGTACAATAAGTACAATGCCTTTTAATATGATATATATCTAGCTTTTTCTTTGTACCACTGCATTACCAACTAAAATAACTTTTCTAATAAAATATCTGAGTAGAATTATTCTTCTGTAAAAAAATAAATAAATGAATCGCACTTGAGTTGAGTAAACAAGACATTTTGCTATTAATGCTGGTGGTTTGTTTTACATCAGTGGCATACTCAGACTGCAACAAGAGGGGGCATTGGGGTTCCCGTGATGAATTAAAGTGTTTGTTGCTAAATTCATCATTTGAATTCACAGTCCCTTTGAATTCAGACAGCTTGAACAAAGGCTTTCATCTTGCTGCCAGCTGGAAAGAGCCAATAGTCGGCCATTAAAGAAAAATATGGAATCAGCTCAACTTGTGCTTGTTTTTGCTTTAATCCTCCATTACGGTTTTGCCTTTCAGACTGAAAAGATCAGTGGTCACATGATCTTTTGATGTTCACAGTGGACTGGGGGTCGCAAGCTCTTTTTTAGTGTGAGATTCATCACTGCTCCAGTCACTGCCTTAGCATCTCTACATCTTCCTGCTTTAAGGCATAGCAAATCGTTGACAAATGTAACCTTTCAATGAACGGGAGCTCTGGGAGAGCTTTTTAATTACAGCCCGGGGAGCTCTTAGTCGGTATTACTGAAACACAAAAACACAAATTATATCTGTGTGTGAGAACAGGACCAGTAAATACCACTGTGAAGGCTGGAAAGAGGGATTCAAAAATGCAGAGCATCACATGGGCCTTGGGGGGCTGACTTTAATGTGCACACTGAACACAACCCTGTCACTGAACATTCAGTTGGAGTAATGATTTTGATGCAGTTATATGATTTGTACTTAACCATCTATCACAGCTAAAGCCCAAAAATACCTGGCAGATGAAAATATGTGTGAAAATATAACATCTGTTAGGCAACTTGGATAGGGGCATTTGCCAGGCAAAGAAATAAAATTAAAAAAATATTTTTACACTTAAGGGTGTGAAACAGAATGATTCATATCCATAACTATACACTACAATCTCAGAGATTTTGCAGCCAAAACATTTTGAAAATCACCCAATAATGTGGCTTGATAAAAACTAATGTTCATTAGAAATAGCTTTACTCCACAATATTAATTCATTTCAAAACTTTTACTTCACCTTCAATCCATCTTGGAATACTGGTGTATAAGTTTTGAGCTTATAAAACAGTACATATTCTGTTTATAGTGGGAAATTAAATCATTCTTCAAGAAGGAAAGCCTCCAGCAGAGATGAAAGGTAGAAATTACTCCATACATACTGTCACAGAATTTCCCCCAAAGGTTCAATGAATTTTAGATCTGGTGATTGGGAAGGTCATGAATGTTTTTTTTTTTTTACTTCATCCTGGTGTTCATGAAACCACTCTTGAATCCTTTTAGCAGTGAACTCTTTTAGCAGTTTATAATGGCTTTGGATTCTTTGGGTGTAATTCTGCCATGCAAAGTAATAGTCAGACTCAATGAGATGGCTGCCAATGTCATAACAGATTCACCACCATGTTTACCAGTTGGGAATGGGCAGTGTGGATTGAAGACTTCCTTTAGCTTTCTACAAACACAATCCAGTCCAGATGTAGGAAAAAATAGCTGATCAGACGAAGTACTGTCTTCCTCTGCTCAGCAGGTTTTGGGTTACACCAGAATATGCATTGCTGTGCATTGTCAAAGGTTACAAGCAGTTTCTGAATGGCAGCCCTACCAAAAATATCAGCTTTGAGAAGATCTAGACTGGGTCTAGATTCCGTTCTGTGGTCATTTTTGTAGACGTTGTTCTATGGTTTTAACAACTGTCCCGTTGATTGTCTGTCTATTCCTGTCGATGATCTTCATGGAACACATGTTTAGAATTATTTTCAATTGCAATTTGGTTACTTTAAAATGCTTGTCCATTTTCTGCAATTTATTTAATTTACAGATAACCCAATTATTTATGCACCGTGCAGTGCTGGTCTCTAAACAAATTCCCAGACCAGAATTCATATTATTGACATTATTAAAACTGTGGACTTTATCTAATCAAGCGTTCAGCCACTAATTCTATACTGAGAATAAAAATGAGCTGTGAACATGGAGCAGTTCTCCTCTCTGGTACAACATTTTATTTTATTTAGCACAGGCCACCAATATTCCATCTCTCCCATTCGAAAACTATATTTTTGCTATATTTATACACGTGAATGATGATAATGTGGATCCTTTGTTGAATTTATTTAACTTATTTATTAAATAAAGGATAAATTACATGTTTAGATGGAGTACTTAAATTTTCCTTATAGTCTTACAAATATAGGCATATAAGGAGCATATCTACTGTGTCGATAGTTATTGACACTTAATCTCACATTAATCTCACAATAATAAGGATTTATTGCCAGTATTGGGCTGTAAGCATCTAACTATAGAATGAGCAAATCACAGAGCAACAAAAATATTTAGGACATTTATGCAAGAGTTTGACACTTTCAAATTGTAGAAAGTTATCCAAAAGACTGTAACTTAAGTCTAAACTATGCTAAAATCTAAACTATGTTTTTCAGCATGAATTTCTAGCCTTGAGAAAGGTGTTTTGTCTTCAATGAGTAATAAAGCGCACTGAATGAGTGTTAAGTAAGTGGGAGAATTAGATAGTGGGAGGGTACGACTACACCAATGACACATTAATTCCTTCGCCTAGTTTTTTAAAACGGATTAGTAATGATGGGTGACCTTCAATCCAATATTATTTTGGGACACTTATTCTCACCAACATCTCTTTTTATCTGCGTGGTTAGTGGCATTGGCTTTTACTATAAGACCCATTATGAGGACCCATGTACATCGACCATTATTACGTCGTGTTATACTCCAGGTAACATTAACAAATGGGCGAGATGTGAAAATGTAGGGAATAGTAATATAGTGCAGAAGCAAGTTAAGAAGCTTAACTACAACAGTAACAACACAACACGTCCAACTCCCAACAGCTATCATTAGTTCAATTCAAAACAACCATTGTGTTCTAGCGGTTGTTGTTTGAGTATTGCTAACAGATCGAAACAAATGAGTACGCTTTGTCGCCGTTCGTGTCTTCATAATATTTTGCTCATAGCTCCCTCTGGAGGTAAGGAAATCACCTGTTCATCTGCTTCTAATGAACGTGAAACAATAACCGAACGCCCACCAAGGTACACCAATTGATACAAATAATAAGTTATTTTGGGGAAAAAGAATATCTTACATTTCTTGCAAACAATAAATTTTATTAAATTTTAATCGAAAGAATCAGGTGCACAACGAACTGTCACCAACTCCTTTTCTATTGAATATAGCACAGCCAGTTGTTTAATTAATTAATTAATTAATTAATCCGTATTAACAACTGGGTACAGGAGATGCACACAGATGAGTTTGAATAGATATGAATTTACACAGCTTATCTGACTTTGTCAAACCTGGGTTATTAGTTTAACTCTCATTGGGTTTCCTCAGTACAGGCTCTTAGTGAGACCTTAACGGTGTTTTAGGAGTCGCGTGTAAGTGACGTTTATGCCATTAGGCGACCAGGTCTGCCGGTATACCTGCCTATGAAAAACATCGCTATCCTTCTACGGAGTTCTGGTTTCCAACATGGCAGGTAACAAGTTCGTGTTAGAGGGGCGAATAAGTATTATAAGCTTCATTTTGGGGGTTTGCGCCGTGTTAAGTCCGTTTTTTATGTCAGTGGCATCACATATCGATTGGGTATTTGACTTTCTTACTGGAATAAGGGGGAAAGTAGCAATTGCGGTTTACATTTTGGTTGTAAACGGCTTATTGCTAGTCATATACAAAGGACCTCTTTATAAGGTAAGTCAAGTGGTTGCTTGTTAATTTAACTTTTTGTTTTCTTTTGCATTTTTCAGCCTTGCTATTTCTTGAATTCTTGGCTCTACATGTGTATAATGATGCATTATACTATTCTTAAAACGGTTTTGACCTTACGTTTGTTTCTCTGGGGAAGTCTGTTTATCTGGCCTGATCCTATTAGAAAGTGGGTCAGGTTTATCCAGCTAATCTCAACAAATCTAACTCGTCTTGCTAATCAAATAAACCTAGAGTAGGCGTGATTTACCGTAGAAAAATCTTAAAATAAATTGGACCATTAGGCTCTCTTAGCATACATGGCATAAACATAGTAGGTTCTCCATACTCGTCTTTTGAGTTTAATGTTTTAAGTAAAACCATTTTAAATACCCATCCCAAGTCCCAGCAAACTAGTTTTTCATGTGATGTCAAAAGGTTAACACCAGATACTGAGGTTTCTCAACCTGCTTAATGTAATTGGTTGGGCTACTTTATTTAGATTAGTCTTATACATATTTTTATATATTATTGGAAATTGATGGTGTATGCCATTGTAATTCCTGGAGGTGTTTTAAACCCTACTTTGGCTCCTTAAGCTTTTGTTTAATTTTTGCATTGATAGTTTTTTTTGGTCACATGCCCAGGCTTTCATTAAGACAAAGATGCATGTATTGGAGCATTTAATTAAAAATGAGAGATTAAATCTCTCTGTAAAGGCTGTGACGGGTCTCCCCTCTCTGTGTCCTAGGTCGCAGTGCGCGCGTGCTTTCTAGGCTTTGCATTCGGATGTGGCTTGTTGATCAGCTTTGCCGAGACGACGTGGACGCACTTTGGCTGGTAAGACGTCTCCATAATAAACGCTGTACCTCTTGGGCTCACTGACGGCCTTAGGGTTACAGAGCGATCCAGATGGCGACAGATCCTGAGACCCATGGCTTTCTGATGTTTATTTGAAGTGATGTCAGGGGGTCTGAGTGGACGCGGTTCTCGGTTACGTGACACGGCATTGGACTGTGCTCTTTGTTTACAGGTACATGTGCTCCCTGTCCTTCTTTCACTACTCTGAGTACCTTGTGACGGCCATCATTAACCCGCGCAGCCTATCGCTGGACTCCTTCCTGCTCAATCACAGCGTGGCGTACACTGTGGCCGCTGTGTCCTCCTGGGTGGAATTTGCTGTAGAGAATCTTCTTTTTCCAGGTCTGTCCGCTTCACTCCACATCAGCACATTCCAGTTCTAGTGCTTCTCACGTTAAATGTAGGTTTAATGGTGACATCTGAGCCGTAAGGCTAGAAGTGTGGTGTCATTCAAATTTTAAGTGTTACAATCCAGCTATATTTTGGAAGGAAATTTAAAGTGTGTTAAAAATGGCAATGCCTCAACTTGAAAATGTTTTTTGTTTTTTTGTTTTTTAACGGTACAAGTAATGGAACAGATTTTAAAGAGAACATTAATTGTAATGCAGGTGATATCTAATGCAAGTCTTTCCACCTTTGCCACTCCTGCAAAGTCGACAACAGTTGGATGAAGCCAATAACTAACTCCCTTTAGTTTGGTTTTGTGAAACTTCCTCATCAGATTGAATATACTACAAAAGTATTGGCTAAATTGAAGCTCTGCAGTCATATAAATAAAATTACAAAAATTGCTAAATCCTTAAAATAGTTCATTAATGGCCCGCTTTTTAACCTCTCCTGCAGAGCTGAAACAGCTGAGCTGGCTGAGTCTTGGAGGACTGGTTATGGTGCTGGGTGGAGAGTGTCTGCGCAAGTCCGCTATGCTGACCGCTGGCTCCAACTTCAACCACATCGTCCAAAATGAGAAGGCACAGAGCCATGTCCTGGTCACCAGTGGGGTCTATGCCTATTTCAGGCACCCTTCCTACGTGGGCTGGTTCTACTGGAGTATAGGCACTCAGGTATTGTCTGTTCTGGAAAGGTGATACGACGACATAGATGTGTGGAATTTAGGAATGTATATATTTATGTTTGATGTAAGATTGACCCGTTGGAATGTTGTGCTCTGAGTTTGTAGTCGCCTTGCATTGGTAAGGTGCCTATTGTCTGTCTGCGGGCTGTCTTAAGGTGATGCTGTGCAACCCTTTGTGCACTCTGGGCTACATGCTGACCAGCTGGCGATTCTTCCGGGAGCGCATCGAAGAGGAGGAAATCTCGCTTATCTACTTCTTTGGAGAGGACTATCTGGACTACAAGTGCAAGGTGCCCACCGGCTTGCCCTTTATCTCAGGCATCCGGATGGCATCCTAAAACAGAGGCCGTCGGGAAAAAAATCCGCCCGACACTAGAACGGCGAGGAAGCTGACTGCCTGCAGACGGTGTACCCATGCACATGGAGACAAGGAAGAGCTTTTGGACACATTGGGCCTTTTAGTGTGTTCTGTTATTTCTTCCTGCTTTCAGTGCTGCTGTTAATGTTTTTCCCTCTGTTGCAATTCTAGGGACCATTTGTGTGTTCCCTTTTAAATTGTTTTAAATGGCAATGGGTTTCCTTAACATATTAGATTTTTTTTCCGCTTTCAACCAATGGGTTAGGGTTTTTTTTTTTTTTGCCACATTGAGTATTTAAAAACTTTAGTATGAATCCTTACTGGCTCCATAGTCCCTCATAAGTACCTCGTATATCATGCTTATGAGGATTGCTTTATTGGACCACCCAACCCGTCTGCGACCCCAAGGCCAGTCTGGCTAAGTGGTTCTCACTCTGCTGCTCTCCAGTTGGTGCTACTGTTGTTATGCATCTGTCATTTTTCTCAGCTTTTCAAATACTTGATTTTCAGAAATTGGCTATTGCGATCCAGAGCCATGTACGCCAAAAATGTCGTTTGTATTTTTTTGTGAATAGAAGTATTTAATATTATAAAATATTGGTATTTTTACAAGTAGTTTTATTTTTAAATCTCTTGTTGATAAATATATATTTTGTCATCTTCAATTTAATTTGTCAAGTTTTGATGCTGGACATAAATGGCTGTTTGACAGCTGTTGTACTAAAATACATGTTTTGTCATCAAAAGTCCATATCGTAACACTTTCTGTGGCGTTAAAGACCTAGAAAGTTTTCATCTTAACTTTTTTCATGGGCTGATTTCTTTACCAAAGAAGGTTACAGCGAGCTGTGCAAATGAAAAGGTAGGAGGTTTTGTTGAACACAAAAATGTTAATTGGTTTCAGAAAATAATATATCTTCCTATTAGGGAAGGTTTGTGTGGTAAACATGCGTGCATGGATTAAATTAATGTTAAATTATTTTTATTTTTTAAACTAAGAATCTAGCACTCTGCACATTGCAATTGTACAAAGGATAAATAATGATAACGATTGTCATTTAATTACAGTGCCTTGTAAACATATTCACCCCCTTCCAGTGATGTCCTGTTACGTTGAATTACAGATGTGTGCATTTCTTTTTGAGTGAATGTTTACTAATTTAGTAATTTCATCCAAAAAGGCTAAATGCATACATTTCCTCAGCACTGTACCTGGTTATCTGCCTAAAAGTCCTTGCCAATCAACATGGTTCAAATTTGAAAGTCTTGTAATTTGATTTGGAGTGAAGTTACATGGCTAAGCACTGGCTGTTGGGAATCTTGATTAGAAAAACGACAACTGATTTGTAAGCAACACGGTGTAGCCTGAAGTAATGTACTTTTTCCATCGGAGGTGTGGGCTGGCTCACCATGTGTTGCGGTTTTTTCTACCTTCATCAATGTCCTACTAATATATTACATCCAGCCGAAATTTGAAGATTAATTGTAAACTCAGGCAATCATTATATTCAACTTTTGTAACCTCTGTATTTTAATGGTAAGATTACACCAAGATATGAAATATGCACATTTTGTGTTCATAAAAGATGACTTTTCACTTATTTCTTTCCTTTATTTTTTTATGACAAACTTTTAAAAAATCAGTGTCAGTGGCTGGCATGAAATTTTCAATTAGCGGTCGAGGTCCAGGTCTCAGTGTGCAGCAGACCCTGTGCTTGAGTGTTAGTGTGTATGTTTAAAAAAAAAAAAAAAACTTGCTTTTTTGGTTAATTTTAATGTCTTTTGTTATATATATGGAAAGTATATGAATTTCCACATGCATTTTATGTATATTTGACATTACTACAAAAGATTAGCCTTAAGATTATACTTAGTTATACTGAAGTGCAGAGCTACTATATACATCATTATATTTTCTGTACAGCTCATTCGTCATCATGCAGTTTCCCGACTTGTTTACTTAAGAATACATTACAGCCAAACCAGAAAATATGCCACGTGGAAACAGTTTTGACCAAGACCAGACAAGCCTTACAAGATCAACGTTAGACCACCAACTTAAATTTGGACAGCTAAGATCTTGGTCTGTCCGTTTTGCAGGTCTGGAGCCTCTGAAATGGCAGTTCAAATGAACCACGCAGCTCTCATAATGGTTAGCACAGCTTTTGATCTGGGGAATTTCAGGTGTGGTGTTTGGCAGAGGGTAAATATCTGAGCTCCCAAGTAATGCTGTGTGCAATTGTCTGGTTTTATAGAGGCATTTCTTTGCGATTGGCTCCATCGGTTGTGTTCTTTTGCTTTCCTGTCCAATAGAAATCCTTGCTCTTGGGCGTGGCATCATCAGACATAATGTTGAGAGCGCGGTTGTCCAGGACCTTGTCCCGATTGTCGTCGGCAGCATAGGTCAGGTCATTTCTGTTTAAGTGAAATAGATATAACAGACTGAACCACAGCCTGCTACCCTCAGAAGTCAGTATTCCTTTAATTATGAAGGAATACCTGCAGCTGCCTGAGTATTCAGCAGTATTCACATTCAGAAGATATTCAGATGGATGAGAATTTAATCATCCTCTTTCATTTCCAGGGGGGATTGGAATAAAGAAGTGCTTCAATGTTAAGACATCTAGATTGAGGTTGAAAAGAGTGATTGGTTACCTGTGCTGTGCGTCTGTAATCATGGTGCTGTCCTCATAGATGTTCAGCATGGTCTCTGTGCGGTCGTCTTTAAGGTTTTTCGGCCCCTTCAGTCTTTTCGTTAAAGAAAATCACATGTGAATTAGACTTTACAATTCAGCCAGTGTACTGCGAGTGTTGAATTTTAGTATTAAGTAAGATTTTCATTTGCATAGGTTTAGCTGCATCTACTGGAAGCATATGAACTGGGGCTTCCATGTTTTTCTTAGTCTTTTAGCAGCAATACAATTCTCATGTTCTAAAATGTCTTTCTGCTGGAGTGTTCCTTATGTCCTAGTTTCCATGAGATATATTTAATCATTGAATCATTTTTATTATTAGTGTGATTAGAAGTGCTTCAGTACCTGGGTTCCAGACGCTCCTTCACCTTGGCAATGGAGCGGATGTAGGGGCCGATCTGCCGGGCAATGGTGGTCAAGTAACTGTTCTCCTGCTTCAGTTGCAGTAGGTCATGGAGCTGTGCTGGAAACAACACGCACACATCACGTCAAGCCAAGTCCTCACAGCTACCAAGAAAAGTTACCTTCCCTTACCTTCATAGATTTCCTGTTCATTCGCGACCCTCTGAAATGTCTCTTCCCAGATCTAAAAAAGAGATCGCAGCCAGATTGCCTTGAGCTTTCAATGGTAAATGTAACTCATATTAGAAAGGATGGGGATCACATAAGCCTCTTGCCCTGTGATGCGCACCTCCTCGAACATGGATCTCATCATCTCCACGGCGGAGTACTCTGAGGCGATCTGTCCATCCACGTGCAGTGACTTCTCCAGGATCTCTCCCATGGTGTCCGTCTTTATGAGCGAGTGATGCTTGGTGAGGTCTCTGTGCATCTCCTGCACCTGGTCTTTTAGAACTTGGATCTCTGTCTGAAGAATCTGGGCCAGGCGCACAGAACGGGTTATAATCTTGCCACATTCAAGCTATAAAACTGTACTTGGAAATCCCTAAAAAGGAAAAGTTTGCTTTGGTGGTCACAGAGCATGAGAGGCTGTTGGAGAAGGCTTTCACTTACCCTGTAGCTGTTTTCGTAGTTACGACAGTGCTCCGTGAAGGGTGTCTCACCGCCCTCAGCCAGCAAGACCTTGGTGCTGATATAGCGGTGGGATGAGGGTTTGCGCACCACAGAGTTGCCGGGCGACATGTCACTGATAGAGGGCGAATGACAAGGCGCTGATAAGGATGCCTGCAGTCTAGTTAGGCAGAAGAGCAAAGTGAGATGAATGTGTTAACACAAAATGCCACTGCAGAAATTCACTTTTTTCTTAGTCGTACAGTAGTTCGTAACTATAAATAACTATGTATATGTTGTGGACGTAAGCATAAATTGGGGCTAAAAAAAACCCACCAACAAAAGCAAATAGGAGAACTTGCAAACTCAAGTGAGCCCAGAACTCTGAGCCAGTTCTAACTGCAGCGGCATTGGGAACTCCACTCAATTCCACTTCAGATTTTATTTAAGCATTTAAGGAACTCGTATGTAAATAAATTACTATTTGGGCACAGGTGACAGGTCGTTGATTGAATATTGATGTGTTCTTAGGAACTCAAACATGAAACTGCGGTAACTATAAAACTCGAAGAGGTGCCAGTGACACAAACTACTGCACAATCAAATCAGGAGATTTTCCAAAAGGCACCTTTTAACCTGAAAAAGAAAGGCAAAGCAAAGTCTACTGCCCTTTTTGAAAGATTCGTCCTGTTAATTCTATATTGAAACAAAATCCCAAGAACAAATAAACAACAAAAGACAAAAGACCTCATATATATGACAGACTGATATTAGTTTACTGTTATTTGCCTCTGGATGTAAATTGTGCCACCCTGTTCTGCACCTGTCGCTGAGATTACAACATTCCCAGACTTGCATCACTAAGCCTGCTATCTAAAGATAACGGTGATGATGTTGTGAACCGGGCTCCAGGAATTGAGTGTGGAACACCGAGCAGCTTAGTTGGGCCCACCACAAGGTCACTCTGGAGAGAGAAGCCTGTCTCCCGGCGGGACAAGTGTCCCTGGAAAGGGTGTTATTTCTGTCCACTCAAGCTCTGTTTGCCAAAAAGCACTGCCTACTAAAATGTTACTTTTACGAAACATGCATTGAGACCTCTCGTACAGAAACACTGAAGTTTAACAGAGTAAACCAGTTTAAAAAAACTTAAATCATTCTCCTTTGATAAGAACAAATTATATAAAACATCACATTTGGTAAGGATAACATATTTGCAGTCACCTACTAAAGGTGCTTGGATTATTGCAAGCTTGTTATTACTTAAGCGGGGTAAAATAACCAGAAATCTAAATCCTCTAGCTGACTAAAAAGAGAGTGGCAAGGTTTTACCTTAGCTGTGAAGTGGTCAAGGCAGTTGCCTGCGTAGACTGCGCTTCAAGGTTGCCACAAGACATTCAATTCTTTTAGTGCGCAGGAGATTGTGTCCCTCGCCCTGACTAACTCATTTCTTTTTGCTTACCACCTCATGACCAATAGCAATTAAAGACACTGACATAGTGTTACATCAGTGAAATGGAATAAAGTGCCCCTTACCTAACCCCCCCCCCCCCCCCTCCCCATTAATGGACAGCCCATTTTGCCTGCCCGTGAGCGGAATCCTGGAGAGTTCTGTGAAATTCTGATAAAAATAGTGCCAACTGTGAAGGGAAACTGCTCCTCCTACTCTGTTCCCAGCCAATGGCCAGGTGGGAAGAAAAGAGACATGCCTGTGAACAGCCAAGTGACTGATGTGGAAAATTAGTAATATGATATGTGCCGTTTCTTCCCAGATGGGGAGGGATGAAGGAAGATGGAGGGATATTTGTGGGGGTGAGGGGAGGGTGGCCGTTCATCCATTTGATGCCTCCACACACTCCCGCATGAGAAGGCACATACTGCATAAAAGTCGGACACAAGTCTTACTGGAATTCTGCCAACTTTAACTTTTCAAACGCAGGAGATGGACCAGAAATAAATAAAGCTTTCGGTTTGAATCAGAGAGACATACATTCATCCTGATAGCTTTGGCATCTCTGTCTCTGTCAAGTCATACAAAGATGTACTCAACATAGAACATCATTGTACTACCTCTACATTTCAGAAAATCCAGAACATTTCTCTTGAGCTAGCACAAAACAAGGAGATGTCTTTTCACATAATGCATCACGCCCTCCCGTCGTGGTTCATTTTCAACGTATTCAAAAATAATTCAAAGAATTACATTTTTTAATTGGTTTCTTGTCAAAGTAGCACTATTTGGCCGTCCAGGTGGCTCACCCAAGGAGCCCCACGTTCTGGAATTTGCACGCTGAATCCAGATAATTTAATTTGCCATGTGTTAATAGGCTGGAGTCAGTAGGAATCAGGAAGTGCTCCTCTAGGCTTGTCGTTCACCCCTATCTCCTGATAGCTTTCTGGGAACCTGCAGGTGGCCCTCTATGTTTCAAAATTTCCCATAAAGGTTGAATGTTTAGATCAGGTGATTGGAGAGGCGATGGAAGGTGTTTGACTTAATCCTGGTGTTCATGAAACCACTCTTGAATCCGTTTAGCAGTGTCTATGGGGGCATTATTGTCTTGGAATATGGGATCATTTTAAGGAAAAATGGTTTGCACTTCAGGCAATCCAGCTGGTCGCCAAAATGTGCATTCCTAGGCCATAACTCAACCATGCATTGTAATAATCAGACCCAATGACTCCAATGAGATGGCTGCCCATATCATAACAGATCCACCATCATGGTTAAAAATTTGGGAACAAGCAGTGCGTGTTGAAGGCTTCTTTTGGCTTTCTACAAACAAGCTGAAGTCTTTGTGAAGCTCGTGATATTCAAGTTTAGTTGAAACTGGGTAATGGAGGTGTAGATTCGGCTCTGTGGTAATTGTTTTGGATGTTGTTTGTTCTATTCCTACACTGATTACTATGTTGATTTGAATATGTTTTTTATAACGAAAACTATGTTGATAGTTAGCATTGAAATCAATATGAAACAGTGTAGTAGAGTTTGTTTCAGTTGTGATTCGGTTACTTCAGAATAATCATTTTCCATTGACTACCCCTCGAATACACATTATAAAGCTGCTATTTCAAAAGCAATGGAACCATTGTATGTGAGTAATTTTGATTAGTTATCATTTATTGTTTCCCGCATCCAGAGTGATTAAATAATTTACAATTTTACAATTTACCTATAGAAATGTTATTTACAGCATCAATACAGTCATTCTCAAGGATACAACAGTAGAGCCTTTTGGAATCTGAACCAATGACCCGCTGGTTACAAGTTCAATGCCTCAATACCACCTGCACGTGCTGCTATGCAAATCGTCCCCTCAGTGACCATAAATCATTATAAAGACATCATACACAGGGCCACATCAGTGGATGCTATGCCTGTTCTGCCTATGTTGCTGAATGTACAAACGTCTCACTGAGTGCTCCCTGCACATCTGAAGCACTAAGAATCCGAAACTCACAGTGCACTAGCGTGGCTGAGGCCCAACCCAGAGACGACACCGGCGGCAGACACAGACCGGCGTTGGCCCAAGAGTAACAGTGACTCCAGGCAGCGGGCGAATTCCGAGCGGTACTCCGTGTTGATCTAAAGAAGGGGAAGATTTCAGAGTATGCGGCTTCAATGTCAAGTTAGGTAAGCAGATAACAAGAATACAGAAAGCTCAAAGTTATTAAAGACGTCGGCTTATTTTATTTTCATTTTTTTTTATTTTATTTAATTTTTTAAAGAAGATTAATACAAAAAAAAAAATTTTATTAAATGTGATTAGCGGCTTGCCAAAGTTTTGATTTGGTCCCAGACATACTCTTATTCTCCTTTGTGTTGTGTGGAGTCGAAATTAAAAGCCAGTGAAGGAAGAATTATTTTAATGATGTACACATTGAACTATCGATGGGGATATTTAAAGACTGTCCTTGGTGGCTCTGGGGTTTTTCTCTCGCCCTAACTGTGGCTCATGCTGTGGCACGATCATCGGGCACTGGATTTTGGCCGATTCGCTTGGTTGGGCCTCTCCTCTCACCTTGCTGCTCTGTGCTGGTCTCAGCCTGTGGGGCAGCTTCACAATTTTCTTCAGTCGTTCCATCAATTGCTGGGTGAGAGAGTGACTTTACATCAGACGGCACTATATAAGTTAGTTGTGCCTGTATTCCTTAAAATAAAACAGATTCAAATATCACAGTGACATTTTCAAACCATTTCAGAACTCTGCCTGGGATGGCATTAGCAGGTACACCAGGCCCAGGTCATACAGCACAGATGTGTTTGCTTTTCATCAGTGCTTTATAGTGATCAGGCTATTGGGGCATGTCTAATCAACAGCGGATGAACACTAGCTATTCAAAACAGCAGTTTATTTGATTATATTCCCAATGCATTCTCAATTATTAATAATAATTTACTCTTGGACGTAAAAAAATTTTGTTTCTCGGAATTTTACCATTGATACTTAAGAATTAGAAATTTGCATAAAATCCTCTGTCATTATTGACATTATAAGCAGGATACGATTTTGTGTGTGGATTGTATTTCGTCCCGTTTGATCATGCAAAAGTGCTGTTACACTTACATAGCCCATATCCAGAAACTCAAACTTGTTCGCCGAGCTCAGGAAAGCAGAACATGTGACCAGGTGAACCTGAGGGATCAAAACAGAAAAAAATGCTTTGGTAAGCATACCCAAACTGTATAATATCAATACCGAGTTTGAATAGAACACATTCAGGCTGACAGAGCCACGGTGGACCGTGTGAGGAAAGACACTCACTTGTAAAGTGGGCAGCAGGGCTGCCAGGTGTGACAGCTGCTCTTTGAATGCTCTCTCCTTCTCCTCATGCTGACTGCAATGTAAACACTCCGTCAATCAGCACACGGCCTCTCGCTCCTGCACCTGGGCTGTGTCCGAAACCGCCCCCATTTAATAGTGAATGAGTGAACGAGTGGGTGATTTCAGACACAGCCCTTGTGTTTCTGCATTCAGTGCGTAACAGGTGATGAAGAGCGGGGTAAAATATTTGGCTCAGAAGGTTCCGTTTTCATATGGAACGAAAGAGCAAAACAGAACACATGTTGAAGTAAAGAACTATACCTCTGGGCAGCTTTTAAAAGGATCTTCTTTCTCTCTGCCAGTTTCTCCTTAAAAAAGAAGAACACGGTTGGATTTGTGGAAGGCATGTTGTATTACTCATTAATAGGGTAATAATAAGGTGAACAGGATTTATGTCCTGTTTTTTTACAGAATATATTATAAAGCTATGATTATTATTTATTATCAATTTTCCATTAAATATTTGACTGAAATAAAATATCTTATGTACTCTAAAATCAATTATTTCTACTGTTTCAGGCAAGCCTTGAGAACTGAACTCCCAGTTTGTCCAACAGTGATGTGATCAAAGGAGACACCTTGTGGTAGAACAGTGTTGTATCTCATACGTAGGAACACCCATCTTTTTGGTTTTAGTAACTGTTTTTATTCCTAACCAAATGAGTGAAACTTTCCTCCTAACTTTACTGAAAACCCAGTAAGGCTTCTTTAAGTCGGCATTAATGAGATGTCTAAGAGGCTGTGGAAGACCCTCCCCCCAAGCCCCGCACTGGCTTACCTGCATGTTGTTAAAAAGCGTGTTGATGGCGTTTTCTTCCTCATCCACATTGGCCCTCACCTCCCCAATCATAGCCTTCAGCAGAATGATAGCCTCACGGGCCGAAGTCTGAAGCTCCTTCACTGCCTGATGAGAATAACATTCACAACATGTGACTTCCTTCATCTTCTTATGGCTGTCAGCCATAATCTTGAATACGGTGATAACAAACTCCACCCATCACTGAAACAGGGTTTTCTAAATGTTAAATCAAACCATAATTCGATATTCAATATACTCACTACGACAGCCTGGTCCAGTTTTTCACAGCCTTGCATATACGCTGTCTCAATATCAATGCAGTGTGCTCTGCTCTCCCTGTGCAAAAAATATGAACAAACACAGTTCCCAAGACTGCTGGCCCCAACTGCAGCAGCCATGACATGATATTTGTCTTAGTGGAGAGTTGCACTCACACTTGCATGTCTCTGAAACAGTTGATGCATAGCATGGACTTTTTCTCTGTGGAGAACATAATGTAGAGCTCTTCGTGCAGAGCTGTGTACAAGACAGAGGTTACAGTGCATCGTCAGTCCTGGCAACAGTCATACTCAGGAATCCTCAGCCAGAACTCCCCACGGGCAAAATACAGGCAGCAAAAACCAGCCAGACCAGACCTTAATCTTTTTTTAAACTTCTGCCTTGGCTGAAAAGTATTTATGAAAGTATGCAAGGGTATGATTCGAATGAGGTCGGATTGGCACTCACAGCACTTTTTGTGGGCCTCCTTGGTGCGCTTGGCCAAGGAGACAATCTCGTGACGGGCAAACATCTTGGCCTTGTGGGTGACTTCCCTGCAGTCTCTGCACAGGGGCTGGCTACAAGTGTTGCAATAATACATTGCATCCACATCCTGTACCAGTACACAAACAAACTGGATCCTTAGTGTCAAGGGTGGTAAGAAAACGGATAGTAAATAATTTCACACTCATCAGCTTTGTTGCATCTCAGAGGTGCTTCATTAAGTTATCAGTTTCTTCTTATTAATTTTGCGCCATGCAGTATATGAGATTTGACGGCACTCAACAGCAGGCAATGTAACAGAATTGTACCTGTTTCTTGCACTCAAAGTCACAGTTGGCACACTGTACTGTTTCCTCACAGTCTGCTGAATTATCCACCAGGAACTTGAGTAAACGGTCCTCTTGGGGGAGCGCGCTGATCCCTTTTACAATAGACTGATGTCTGTGGCAAAAGCAAATCCACACACACACAGACATGTTACATATTATTACATATTATTCCCAAGCATTTTTCATTCTAAGATTGCATGAGTAAAATACATGGTTAATATTTTGTGCATTGCCATTGGTCTGCCAAAATATTGGTTAACTGGAACATATATTGGCATATGGCAAATGTCCTGGTTGGATTTGAATAGGACATTTATTTGTTTGGTTGCATATAGATTGGTTTGCTGAAAGCATCAATTAGTCATCTAAATGCAGCAGTTGGTTTGGTTACACATATACAGATTTCTAGAGCACATCTTTTGGTTTGCTAGCTCATTAGAGATCATTGACGTCCCTTTTAGTTTTGGTCTGTTAAATCTAACGGCATAGCTTGAATGGCCACCATGCAGTTCCTCAGTGATCCTGATTTTTACAAATGTTTGGGTGTAAAAATATTTACATGTATTTTGTATTTCAATCAATATATTTGGATATATACTGACGTATACAACTAATAGTTGCAAATGCTACTCAGACCAAACTAATAAATTCTCCAGTTATCCAAAGCATATGTCAGGAAACTGATGGAATTGGGGTTTTATTTCTGAACAGAGCCTCATACAGGTTGGCTGATGGTTACTAATTTGCTCTTTGATGATTATTCCATCATTGTACCATGCCTGCCATCATACTGTTACAGTATAGCGCCTCCCAAACCCAAACCCAAACCCTAGTCCGTATGGCTGTGCTGTGCGCAGTAATTACAATATAGCAACTCTCTATAAGAGACATTTCAATTATATACATTATAGTTTTTTTGTCACCTATTTCCCTTAATCTCATAAATTAAAAATTAATTGAGAAGTCTATAAACACCATGTCTTCTATTCAAATGTCTGTTGCATCACAGATTGCATCCATTCTGAGTCTATCAGAGGAAAGCACAGTGAATCTATTATTTATTACACTTTCACACAACAGTTATAATAAAAGATGGTAACACACAATCTAAACACAAATGGTTATTCAAACAGATACCAAGATAACTGTTTACACCACACATCAGACATCCATAACACGTGATGTCCCTGCTGATCTCCCTGATGCTCGACAGACGAGGCAAGTAAAATGTAAAAAGCTCAATTTAGTCACACAGACTAAAGTTAGACTAAAACGATCAAAATCGGTTTGGATCAATTCAATTCTCAGATTCTTCCGCACCTACTTTACATGCTGACTAAACGTACTTGACGTCCACCCTGCTCCTGTGTTTGTCTGGCTTTCACTACAACAGGGTTATTGTGTGCTGGAAATAGCAGTGCCCCGAATTCCTAGATTACATATATACTACACATCATAACAAAAATAGCCACACGCTGCATGCTTCATACTGTTGTTGGCCCTTATTATGACAGCAAAACTCCCTCCTAGCCCCAGCTACAAGACCAGGTGAGATTCTAATTAAAGGCGCGATTGTGTTGGGCTGTCACACCTCGTGGTGAGACGTGGTTAGCTTTTGACCATGTCCAAAGCGCTTATAAAGAGATGGCTGAGTGGTATTGGACCAAAGTGTCTTGCTGAAAGTCAACAGACAGAAGTAATAGAGGTATGACCGATGCAGCTGCTGTGAGCAACGTGTTATCTACATCTGTAGACTTTCATTGGCATGATACTATATCGCTATAACAACACGTTTGGAGAATTATATACAAATACGAAATAAGGGATGTAAAATGAGAGGGATAGCACTCAGTCACCTTGCCATATGCAAATAGTTAGTTCTCAGAAACCTCTTATGAATTTTTTTTTATTATAATTAATCTAATTTAATTTCAAAACAGTTTAATCTTATTGCACAATCACTAACTCTTAAACCTTTCAACACTGAACAGATTCTCCTTGGTGTTATTTTTTTGTTGTTGTAAAAAAAAAAAAAAAACACAATTCAATACAATCCACCCTGTCCCACATGATTCTCTCATAATCAATACTTCATAAAAGTTCTCAAGCAAATAAAAGAGAATAAAGCGCTCTTACATGTACTCATCTATCTCTCCCAGGAGCATGCTGGACGGGCTAAGCAGCGATCCCTTAAATGTCTCTGCCTCTGGCTCTCCTCCTGCCTCCACTGGGAGCCGCCCTCTCAGCATGCTACCGCCTCGGCTGGAGGAGGGGGAATGGCAAGGGGGCCATGGCAGCGGAGGAAGCGGCGGAGGTTACCGCAAGACCCGAGAGCAGCCATATTCTGTGACTGTGTGAGCATCACAGATCAGGGGACACCATGGGACAAATATAGCCCGTGCACTGAAAGCCCGGGTCGACCAGCAAGGATACTTTTTCAGCCAGGCATCAGTAAGGGAGGGGGCTGGGGGGTGCTAGGGGTTTGAGCTGCAACAAAGGACCTGCTCCAGACTCCAATCCCTGATCAGCTGCTTTCTGTTCATCAAGCTAGAATCAGGGAATGTGAGACTAACATAGAAGTGCTTGCAAACTTGTAAATACAAATGCATATACATAATTGGCAATTCAGGATTGAGAATACACCAAGCACGTAAGAATCTGCAATTCATCAGGAGGGAGGCTTTTATTTGACCTACACCTATACTCAATGGATCCAATGTTATTGTGTTAAATGTGACTGCATAGTAACCTTACCAGAGGATGCCTGCTGCATAGTGGATTCCAAACAGGTTAACCAAGGACAGAATTTATACTGCAGCTGTCAATTTCCTTCAGGGCAGCACAATTCAATGTTCTACTGCAGTGAACCTGCTCTGGCCAAATACAGAGCTTGTGATGGTGATAGTTGGCAATTGATCAATATTATGGGCCACATAATGAGCCAACAATGAGAAACATGACACATTTGTAAAGCCAGCCCAGATACCTTCCACATTAGGCCTTTTCATTAAGGTACAGAGAGCCAGAGTCTCTTGTTCATATAAGTATATATAAATATATATATATGTGCATATAAATGTGCTTGCTACATAAGTAAACCCAATAGCTTAATCAGAGCAGATCTAAAACGTCATATTATTATCAAAACATCTATTAAAAGGGTACCCAGGTACCAGGAGCCAACAATCCTTACCGCTAATCCACTGTGCCAACTCAATGGCAAAACAATGGTGCATTAACAAACGTTTTAAATGTAAAAATAAATCATTTAGAGTGGATTATTTTGATATTTATTAGTTTACTATATTAAGTTTAAACATTGATTCTTAATTCAAACTATGTATTCAGTTTTTCTTTTACTTCCAGAGCTTGACTGGCTTAATGGAAAATAGTAAATAGTGAATAAAATGTGAACAGTAAATAAACCAAACCAAAGGGAAAACAGACCAGCCTTTCTGACATCCCTAGT
>JAOVYW010056936.1:0-22993 GCA_025775045.1 Hiodon tergisus | reverse complement strand
TGTGAATTCCAGGTTGTAAGGCAACAAAACACAAAAAATGCCAAGGGGGGTGAATACTTTTGCAAGGCACTGTATATGTTGCGTTTATGCTGGCTCCACCATAACATGCCAAATTGCAACATTGGTTTGTCCACAGCTCAACTCTCTAGCGCCAGCGTTAGGGCAGAGCACTAAGTTTGACTGAAAACTCATATTGAGTAACTTTTCATTTAATAATAAAATATGTCCCCATCCGATTGGAAGTTGATTTCTCCATGAATTAGCATGGGGTATATGTGAAATATACACTTGGGGGTGGCTACTGATACCAAGGGCATTAATTGGTATTAAAAGCCCCAAACTTACACTTCACCATGATCATATAAACGTCGATGGTACAGATACTGGGCTGGGGAAGCCTCTCTCCCCCCTCCAGCAGCTGCGGGATCTCCCGGGCCGGAATTAAGTCGTAAGGTTTGGCCCCGAACGTCATAAGCTCCCACACCGTCACCCCTGAGGACACAGCATGCTCATATCAGTGATAACTTGCCTACATTAACTCAAGACACTGACACACACAGAAGCAGTGAACATGTGCTCTGGCACACAGTCCCAAGTGCCTCACCATAACTCCAGACATCACTCTGATGTGTGAACTTTCTGTGCAGAATAGACTCCAGAGCCATCCATTTAATGGGCACCTACACACATAAAGCATATTACAGCCAATGGATAACTGTACTAAAATCAAATGCTGGATAATAACAGTGCACTGAGAAGAGACAGAAGTACTCAGAAACACAAAAGCGTAAGCATGATGTATACACGTGAAATATAAAAGTACAGAAATTTGAAGAGAATGTGACAGAAACAAGAACACATATGTGAATTACCCAGGAAATGCAGTCTCCTCTTTGCAAACAAGAGTAAACCCAAAAACTAAAATTTAACAAAATACAGTGGCAGCAATCACTAAAGTGAAAGTAATGTGTCCCTTTCTATTAAATTCACAGTATACATTTGTGGAAAGAGAAGTTGTATCAGTGTTCTATGAATAAAAACAAAGAACATCATTTGGAAAAAAAGCCTCTCATACCTTTCCCCCATCTGCGTGGTACTCCGTCTCATCGATATCCAGGAGGCGTGCTAGGCCAAAGTCAGTTATCTTGACATGGTTGGGGTTTTTAACCAAGACATTACGGGCAGCTAGATCGCGATGAACCAGTCGCACATCCTCAAGATAACTCATCCCCTGTATAAAAAAAAACACAA
Source organism: Hiodon tergisus (assembly GCA_025775045.1). Classification (NCBI taxonomy): domain Eukaryota; kingdom Metazoa; phylum Chordata; class Actinopteri; order Hiodontiformes; family Hiodontidae; genus Hiodon; species Hiodon tergisus. The sequence continues at coordinate 21,742 of JAOVYW010056936.1, read as the reverse complement.
GCCCCCATGCATCTCCTTCTCCTTTACCTAAAACTCACTAGAGCCTAGACACCAACAGGAATTTCACCTTGAGTATTTCACAAGATACTCGCCTCACCTTGGCTATCTGCACACACCAGTTGAGCAGAAACTGGGAACCGATGTGGTCCTTGTTCTCACGCACATAATCCAGCAGGCAGCCATAGGGCATAAGTTGGGTGACCAACTGCACGGTTGAGGTCAGGCAGATCCCCAGCAGTCGGCAGACATATGGACTGGCCACCCCTGCCATAACATAGGCCTCCTAGAGACAGGAATTGTCATTAAAACACTGACTTAACTTAATTGTGTCATGTGAACAGGAGAACATGAACATCTTAACATTGACTGCCATATACAGAAAGAGGCAAGGCCACAGGCTTAGGTCAATTTGGATAGTATGACCGACATACAGGATGCTAGAAGAACAAAGGTCAAAAACTGACCATATGAGATATTAATACAGAAATACACTCACGTCCAGGATATCCTTATTGGCTTTCGGTGAGGTGTTCTCCAGCAACACCTTAATGGCCACTGGGATTTTCACATTTTCCCCATCGGGAGCCCACACACCCTGACATCAGGATGGGGGGGAAAAAAAACACTGAAAGCATTTGTGAGTGTGTGTGTGTGTGTGTATACATAAATATGCACAACCTTTAAGTACTGACCTTGTATACAGTGCCAAAAGCTCCAGAACCCAGCACTCGGACCTTCTTTAACTCTGTCTCCTTCAGGATGCGCATCTGAGCCTGGTTAGGCACGGCACCACTCGGGGTCAGTGGCTCTACCAGCTGGGCAGAGGGAACAATGGGAGATGTTTAAACTAAACATACATGCACCATAGATATCTTCTACTACAGCTGTGACATAACCTCCAAGAGGAACAGTGAAGTTATACAGGCAGGTTTTTTTTACATGGACAATTTCATAGCAAATTGTGATTGCCTTGTCTGTTTTACAGTTTCAAAATATCACAGTTTAGTGATAGGTTTACATTTTCTCTCTATCAATAAATAATAACTAGTGTACAATGAGAGCCTAGCTACAAGGCTGAAAATTAAATGTTGGCATCTTTAAAGAGATACCCCATCCCACCCTCTCCTGCTTCCCTTTCCTGTTCTCCCAACCTCATTCTCCTGCAAGATTCTCCTCATCGTCTCCTTCCTCTTCAGGTGTCTCTGCCTACGCAGATAGAACACCAGTAGCGCAACCAGGATCAGGAAGAGCAGCACGCCACCTACAGCCACCGCAATAGTGGTACCAGGCCTATCAGGAAAAAGAAAACATCAATTGCATACTCACACCATCAGAGACAATAAATTTCACACAAAAAAAAGATTCACAATAAGTACCACTATAATTCACGACAGTACTGTCATTAAGAACTCTGCTCACTGTTTCAAAGCAGCATATTTCTGCATAAATCATACGCTTACCCTGCCTTCTGGTTAATGGGGCAACCTCTCTCATCCATCACAGTGCACCTAATAGAAGGGTAGGTTTAGCTTGTCCATTCGAGTTCATCTACAAGTTTTAATTCCTGTATGTGTTCTTGTATGGTATCAGTGTAACTGACATGTCCTTCGACTTGTTACTTGGTCAAAGGTTCCTAGTCATGCCTTCAGGTGAAATGCAGTGGAAGCCTGTACCAAGTGTGTTCCTGTACCAATCTCAGGAAAATGGCCTTGACATATTTCTTTCCGACCTTCACATTTCAATTTACATATCAACGGCAAAAGGGGAAGCACTGGACTCACATTAGCGTGCAGTTAACACCACAGGACAGACAGTGCCCTGTTTCGTTGCTGTACTTCCAAATGGTGTGTTGCTCCTCCTTCACTCCGTTGGGGCAGTGAGGCACACACATCTCCCCATCCTGAAAATTAAGGCACTCCTGGCACTGGTGTGCTCCCTGGAAAACCATAAAGAAGCACTAGTTCCTACCTGAGGGCTTAACAGCACTGGGTGTTTTACACCACCTAAGTGTTGAAAAGAACAAGGAATCAACATGCTATCGTCTGGGGTAGATGCATAACAACCAAAACTTAAAGGAATAAGCATTCACTACAGAGCCACCTAAAAGTGTTTCAAGAGTTTACTTGCAGTTCTTACCTGACCATAGCAGGATGCAGAGCCATTCATCGGGCGACACTCGGGGTGACAGCGGACACAGCGAGACCCATTGATGTACTCACGTTCATCCCTAGGCAGGAAACAAGTGTATCCGACTGCTTAGTACAGACACTGCCATAGCTGACTATTCATCTACCATACATTACTTTATATGCAGTTTCAGTTTAATATGTACATTTCTCACTGTAAAAAGATTACAGTACATGATATGTCTGAACAGAACAACCCCCCTCTATCTCTTAACCCATATTTTCTCAGGCCCTCTCACCCCAGCAGGACATTGCATTCTTCCACACACTCAGACCCTCGCTGGTACTTCAGACAGGTCACACACTGGCTTGGACCGGGCCCCCAGCAGCTGCCGTTCACACACAGTGGATGACATACATGTCCATCTGCGTCTGTGGGGAATATCAGTGTCGCACAGGGGTCAAAAGGGGGACAGCTAGGTGTAATCTCCCATTCCCCTACACACACACTTAGTAGACACAAGGTAAGCTAGGTCTAATCTCCCATTCCCCTACACACACTTAGTAGACACAAGGTAAGCTAGGTGTAATCTCCCATTCCCCTACACACACACTTAGTAGACACAAGGTAAGCTAGGTGTAATCTCCCATTCCCCTACATACACACTTAGTAGACACAAGGTAAGCTAGGTGTAATCTCCCATTCCCCTACACACACACACGTAGTAGACACAAGGTACAGACGCAATGTGCAAAAACAGAAACACGCACGAATGCGCACACACACAGACATAAAAAAGTGGGACCTTACCACAATCCTCTGGACTACGGTTAGCGGTGCTAATCAGCTGTGGCCCCTGAGCAGGGCGCAGCAGTGCGTCCCAAGGCAAATCGGCGATATAGCAGAGCTGAGGGTTGTTATGCACCAGAACCAGGCCTCCGCTGACACTCCTCAGAGAGCGCAGTCCAAGGGACTTGATCTGCAGCGACTGCACACCCAGAGAGAACACGCCCCTGTGGCAAGGGGTTGGGAGATGGAAGCAGATTTGGAAAGAGAAAGACAGACAAGACTTGAGCAGAGACTACAATTTGGGTAAATTAAGCACAGCAAAGGTGAGGAGAGTTACGAGAATTACATTGTATAGCCCGTAGGACCACCCAAACAGTCTCTCACCTGTAAAGAATTCTTCCTCGGATTACCTCCAAGTTCTCAAACACACCAAGGTCAGTCCAGTTCTTTGGCCAAGATTCTATGTACAAATACCCTGACCGAGCAGACAAGACACACATTTAAAAAAACAGTTAAAGCCCCTACCACTGGACGTTCCCTGTCCGGGGGTGGGCAGAGACAGGGAGATTGGGCTTTTCTGGATGCCTTTTACTCCTCATAATTTTAAACACAACAAAAGCAGTTAAATAAAATGTACAACACCCTCTTCCAGGTACCCCAAAATAAATAGCTTATTAGCTTCAGAACTAAACAATGAACCATTAAACCCAAGCTGCCAGCAACCATCAACTTTTCCAGTCTACCCCATCTCCCTTTTTAAGAAATGTCAGTGGAACCACACTCTGGTGCGTAATCTCCTTCATGGGGGCGTGTCCCACCCAGCTTGGCTGTCCCCCATCCCCTTTAGGGGATTTTCCCCAGGCTTAAGGGCGTGGGTCCCGGCTGCACGCCACATTGAAATAACAGACTCAGAAAACTTGACCAACTGCAATGAAGAATATGCTGCAACATTCTGTGAAGTACCTGTGATTTCCTTCAAGTCTTTAAACACGCTGAGTTGACTGGGTTCCAGGGCAGAGGTGTTAGTGACTGGGTCTCTGTGGAAAAGAATTCATATCAGATGTCAGTGCCTTAAATTTGGAAAGAAGAAGTAATGTCAGATGCATCTTTAAAAAAAAATATATATATATCACTGCGTCTATCCTAACCCCAGAAATTGTAACTAGCAAGTTTACATCTCACTCCATTCCGACTTAAAGAAATTAATTAAGTCATATCAAAGGTTACTCAACAGGTTTGATTAATTATAATACTATTAGGGCACGAGAACTTCATGGGAATAATCAGTTTACAATTTTAAATATATCAAGGAATAATAAATTCCTTAATATATAAGATATCCTTAAATAAATAAGATTTAAATATGCAAGTTGACTTGGGGTCTCAAAAACCAACGGTGGAGTGGCGATTTTGTTTTTATTAATGGCCATGTACCAATACCAATGGGTTAAATTTAGTTCTGGCCTATTTCTACTCCTTTACTGTCACTGTTGACAAAAACATAAAGCAACCTGTGAGATACACTTAGTCACGGATATCAACGCCGGAGGTTGAGGTGATCGTGGCGGTGGAGGGAGCAGTGGAGACCTTACCCGGTAAAGGTTTGAGAGAGGAAGGCCAGACTACCGAAGATCTTCTTGCAGCCAGAGAAGAGTGCAACATTGGAGGAGTTGACTGTGAGAACACCCTGCAGGCTGCCCATACCTAGCCCGTAGCACACTGCAATACAGAAAGACAGATTTAGGAAGAAACAGACAAAAATAGTCATGTGGTACGCACACATGTAAGGAGGCAATGATGCTATTAAAAGCCACACCTGTGGGACACTCCCCGTCACACTTTTCGCACATCTGGATCTCACGGCCATTGGGCTGAGGGACAATGACTTCTTGGTTGGCTTTCGGACACACCATGGTGCAGGCCACTTCCATAGCCAGGTAGTTATCTACAGAGAGAAAGAAAGGATTCAGAAAACTAAATTATGGTTAAAAAAATTGGAAGGAAGAAAAGATGCCAGAAGACAGAGTCTGTATGTAATACATGTCTGTATTACATGAGATGACAGGGAGTTTGAGCCTGTTACAATGAATAGATCTCTTTTCACCATGTCACCAGACACAGTTTGGAGAAACACCAGGACACAACAGTAGAAAAGGATGGGCAGACTTACACGGGCAATCTTTCACACATGAGGCGCCAAAGCTGAACTTTTTGTTCTTGTTGGGTTTGGACTGGAAGGTCACCGGATCATAGATGGTGGGGGGCGGGCAGTTGTCCTTACAAGTCCCACTGTCATTAAAGTGACGACATGCCTAATTGGAATTTAAAAAAAGAAGATGCTTTCATTGAAAAGCAGGTTTGTCCAACTGAAAAAAGTATTTTCTTAACCAAAGAACAAAAAGATTAACAATGTGTACAATGTTTGTATGAGTGTTTGTGTGCAATCAGGAGCACATTCCAGCTCAGTTGTTCTCACTAGGCAATCTGTGTCCTTTGGCCCGGTACAGCCTGCAGCACACTGCTTGTGGCAGCAGTCATTGGGCTGGTTACCCTTACAGCGGAGACACCCGGATGCACACTGAACATGGGTCACTGCAATCAGAGAGACTTATCAACAATCCCCGAGAGTCAATTAGTCAAACTCTTTTTTTTCGGCCACTTCACAAATCTTCAACGTTAGTCAATTTAAAATATCTGATCAAAAGAATTCTGCTGAGGGCTGTGTCATAGGTCAGAGGCCAATATGGATTAAAAAAAGAGAAGATGAGAACGAGGGAAAGCGACTTACAGGTCTGACAATCCTGTTCTGTCTCACCCCAGCAGCCCCGTGACCCACATGAAGGGGAGCAGTTTGGACCTTATTTTAAAAAAAGAAAAGAAAAAAGAGAGACAACCAGTTACTGGGGGAACTGAGCTACTGGACTAATATGCACAGAATGCATACTGGTCGTCATGGAAATAATAGTCATGGTAATCATCACCACTGTATCGACACTCTAAGCATCTCAAGGTGCAAGGCTAGGCCTGTGGACACTTACAGTGCGATGGCTGTTCCTGCAGCTGAAGGTGGTTCTGGGTGTTCTGCTTATCAAATGTGTCATTCCACTGGATCAGTCGGGGCTTAGGAAAGCACAGCTGGGGATTCCCCCAAACGTACACTCCACCAAGAAGGATTTCTGTAAGGGATTCAGACTGATGCTGACCTCTCTTCTGTATAGCCACTAATGCACAAGCATCAGATAGGCTCTTTATCTGTACTGTCAGTGCTGAATTCTTAGCTTCATGTTGCAACCAGTCATGCTCCAATTCATCATCTGGTTCTCATGTCTTTTATTATAGTTTTCAATAATCTCTTTCCCTCCTATCAACTAGCACTTCCCTGTCTTAAAATGTTATTTATCCTTCTCCCATACCCTTACCCCTCCACTCACCAGTTAGACTCCTCATACGGAGCTCCCTCAGACCAGCAGTCAACTGGCCCCATTGGCTATCCGCTGAGTTGTTCAGCACCGCCAAGGCGTACCTTGAGAGGTACAGCTGACTGCCCCTGATGATGCGCAGGTTGTCCAGAGGCACCAAGCTCACTGACACATGGGCAACCAAGACGTAACCCTGCACCTCTACAATTCCCTACACAGAAATAGGATGTAATGCAGACACAGAAGAATGTAAATAGGCTGAGATTAACTGATTCCCTACGCCACATTGTAAAAATTGTTAGAGTTAGAATGAGTGACAGAAAAAAGGAATATCAAAGTTACAGAAATGTGAAACAGTTGAGAAAACATTAGGACCAAGGTGGAGGCCAAGAAGGAGCGAATTTGAAAGAGGGAAGCGGTAAGAAATAATAATTGTACGTAATAATTTATTCAGTCAAAAGCACATTGTTTGCTCTTACCTGGAGAAAACTGAGGTCTGGAGCCCCATGTAAGTGGGTTATCTCAAGATTACCATGAACCACCTGACATCCAGTGTAGAGCATCCGCAATGTTTCATAGTGATTCTCCAGGCTTGACGGTAGTGCCAGCTTCATATCTGTGCCAAGGCATACTGGGACAGGGCAAAAGGCAGCATGTTAGCTTAAAAGAGATTTCCAACACAAATAGCTCCTAAGGAGCCAATAACTACCACTAATGTGATTTAAACCAATTCCCCATTGGTTTCATGTTTTTCTTAAATTACAATACTGTGCAAAAGTCTTAGGCACATGAACTGCATCAATTCTCTTAAGTATACTGTTGTGCAGTTTTGTTAGACAATCGGCAGGTAGATTGTTCTGAACATCATGGAGAACTTGCCGCAGTACTTTTACAGAACTTGGCAGTCTGCCTTGCTTCTGCCTGTCCAGGTAATCAAAGACAGCCTCTATCAAAAGTTTCATTAAAACAGGTGTCAACACTTGGATTTTAGGAACTTGAATTGTACTTGATGGAATATTCACATTCATTTTCAGGAACCGCTAAATCCCACGTGCCAGAACCTAACCTAGGTGACACAAGGTAGGGTACTCCCAGGATGGTATGCCAGTCCACTGCAGGGCAAGTTGATTGTTTAACTGATTTATTTATTGACTTGCTGTATGACATGTTGTTCAACTTATCACTGTTTATTGTAAAAATGCACGATATAAAAACAGAAAATAGAGTGTAAAAAAATCACTCAATCTGTAATGTGTTTGTAGATACATGTGTGTAACATTGCTGCACGGCTGATTATTATTTTTTTAAAGAATCTTGAACAACTTGATGAAGATAACTACGTAAGTGGCACCCAGCCGGGAGACACGTCCACAGACTGCCCTGGGAGACACACCCAGTGGCAGGCCCAGACTGACAGGCAGCCTATGCTGCCACACCCACTGCCAGGACCTCAGTTCCAGCACCTGAGTGTGGTTTACCAGATGAGATCATACTCAGATGTGAGTTATTAAAATACTTTTAAAAAGACAGCAGAGCTTTACGAAGAGAATGTTTGAGATTTTTTGTCAAGCTGGGTTTCATCCCCTCAAAGGGTTTTTATTCTAGTTTTAGTTGTTTGTGTTTGTGTGGTAAAATGGTAGATAAAAGCTGTACACAAGCGCCCCTTCTGCCTGTCTCTTCCTCTCTTTACGCCTTCCCACTCTTTTTTCTCTATCAATAACTCGCTGAGGAATTTCTGTGTGCATGTGTTTTGTCTATTGTGCACAACCAGCTTTTCTTTCCTCTGACATTATTCCTCTCCCTCTCTTTTTCTTAAACACGCACAAGTGCTGGTGTTATGTGTGTGTCTCAGTGCCACCGTTAACATCCATATGCGCACACAGACAAGCATGCTAATGTGCAACAGCCAGAATCGCAGCTCACTGTAACCTAGCAACCTCTCTAGTACTCAGTAAGTTGGGGGGGGGGGTTCCCCAACACAACACTACGGTTTCTATACTGTTGTTCCACAGCGTTTCATTCCATCTCCTTGCTCACCACATACTCACAACTTTAGATATCTCTGTTGCTCTGATTTCACCTTAAGTGTTGGAAAAAGTTAAGGCCCCTGGGTTTTAAAATACTAATAGTTTTTAAAAAAAAAAAATATATACTAGTTTATGAAAAACCATTTAAGTTTTAAGAGCAGGGTGCATGTCCTTCATGAAAAAACAATGGCATAGCTTACACCTGACACTAGCTTACCCCCTTTAATTAAATTAAGGACTGTATATGAAAAGACCTATATCTGTAGTTGCACATAAATTACATTCTGACAAGATGGAAAGTTTCTTTTGACCTGAACAAGGGCTGGGTCACATTGGCTCTGTCTACGACAAGTGAAGTCAACAAGAATCTGCTCACTCACTTGGTTTTGTACAAAATGTGAATACCCTTACACAACATCTATGATTTGCAAATTGCAGCTGCCCAGGTTGAAATTGACTATTTAAACTAGATTGCCAGCTAGTGCTAGTGTTGATTTGCTATCGGTGGGAGTTCCTTATGCTAACATAAAAACACTCACTGCCCCAACAATCTCCAATTCCGCCAAACCCTGCCTCCAACTTTTCCTAGTACACACCTCTTCAGGGCCCCATACACATACTCCCAAGCACTTGACACTGCGTCGTCTCATCCTGCAAACAGACTCTTCATTCTCTCATTAAATAAAGTATTGCTCAACTGACTGGACAAACAGGATCTTTACCAGTGATTAAGCACATGCACAGATACAAACAACAATAAACACAGAAAAGCCATTACTCCCCCATAAGCTAAGATTGTTGTGATTTTCCCAGGTGTATGCCATTGGGTGTTAAGAGCCATAGTACAGTTACAAACCGAGCTTCAACTGTTGACCTTTGAAATGTTTGCCTAATACAACTAGGCAATGCTCTGGAATTAAAATGCTAGAATTACATTACTCCAACTATTCTCTTATATTCTATATTCACCAATATTAAACACAAACAAAAGTAACAACTTCACTGTGTTCCTTAATTAGCCACACAATTACAATCATAAACACAAAATTTGTTTCAGTTAGCAGCATGCTTGATGTTCTGATGCCCTGCTGCACAGCAGATTATACTCCTAACAGTGGGCCAGACATCCTACCACCTAATAATAGGACAGATGTAACTTTTTTCCTTCATTCTGTCTTTTCCATTGCAACTCCTTCATCAATTCACATTTAGAGAGACTCCTGCAAGTGTGTGTACAATTATGGTACAATTATGCAGGAAACATCGCAATGAACGTTAAAGGGGGAAAGAAAAACGAAAGTTAGTGTGCTTTTTCCGCTTTAAAAACTTTAAGGGCCACTTCTAGTAATATTTTAGGCTATACTGTATTTCTTTGCATGTTAATTTTATTTCATGTATTAATTAAAGTACACCATCGGTAGTATTTAACTAGAATCATCTAAAAAAGCGAGTTACGCAAGTTTCATTTCGTTAAATGAAATAAAAGGGTACGATACTGTCAGTTAAGCAATGAGTAAGAAATGCATACATATGACCGAGGTACATGAAATCCATAGCAAGAGAAGACATTCTTTCCCAACACTGAAAAGGGTAGCCTAATATTTATAATACGATTATATGCGATAAAGGGTAGTTTATGTGCCAAGGGAGTGTCTGTAATGATTAAACTGATATTTACTAGCATGTGTGTTTCAGCATAATTTGTATATACAGTACATACAACACGATAGTTATTTTAATCTCTTATATATACACATTTTATTAAACCAGAGCCCAAACCCGTTTACAAACTGAAATAACTGGCAATACCTTTAAATTTTTCCGATTTCCTAATTTTCAGAATACCTACTTTTATTATTGATATAACGATTTATTTATCTCTCTCGATACAAATAGTATGGACATCACCTAGCAGCAACTTAAATTCTGGTTCAGCTGAATACAATTTCACGCCGATATCATTTTGTTTACAATTAGAGCTATTCTCGTAGTAACGTATACGAAGGTTTAGCTTTATGCTGTTGTCAACGAAAGCTGCAAAACAGGTTTAAATTATTAGTTGTATTAGCACAGTTGTATTGTGCAATTTCCATTTTGATCGTTTAGACATACATTGGATTCATTTTAGAATTTCTCCGTTACAGTCACGTGTAGCTAAATTTCCCATTAATTGTGTACACTGCTTATAAATCATTTAAATGGTAATTTTAGAGAAAACTTTACGAAAACATGTGAAACGGGCAGGCATAACGTGTACTGGAACGCAGACTATTTTCACAAATACGCGATTAAAATCAAAGCTGAAACTCCACATCTCTTATATGAGGATATATTCACAAATGTTGTTTACCGGGACGACGTTTTTCCTTTTTATAATTCTTCTTGTTTTTCCTAAAAGAGACTGTTTCAACTTGACTCACCTTCTCTTCCCAGTGCACTCTCAACTTTAAGCAGCACGACCCCGAGCAACAGCAAAGTTCTGGCCGCCTCCATAGATTACGCCACACATACCACTATTCCATATTAAACGGTTTTCTGGAACCAAGAAAAGCAGTATAGCAAGTTTGTTTCAATAGTTCACTTGTCTGGATTTTAGATGGGATTTCTGACAACTTCCTCCCAGGGATTCACTGCCTCAGATTTGACTGCGGGTCGCTAACATAACGTGAAGCGCGCTCCCGTCGAAGGCCTGGGTGGGGAGTGGCACTCAGTGGTGACCGATTGACTTTCAGCCCTCCACATTCCCGTCAGAAAGTGGTTCATACTGCAGATACAAATACCGTACTTTCAATATTGTACATATTTAAACGCAAATATTAATTACTTATTCATAAGAGTTATTTGTAGAGTTATCTATGTATGTGACATTCAATTTCATGATCATTTGGGGATTCTTTTGGAGGAGGTGGGACTACTTAGCAGTGTCTGTGGACATCGATATTAATTATTCAGCTTAATATTGACATACGGTGCTCTCCTTATTAATTTACACCCCTGATAAAATTTTACCAGAAACAAGATTGTTAAAAAAAAACTTAAAACAATTATCATTGTAAAACAAACAATTTAGAGCAACATATAGAATGTGTGAATGTGATAAAAATTGTGATAAATTTCACATGCATTCATTAAGGACTTAGTGCATCCACCTTTTGATCACAACAAAGAGACACCTCCTGTAATGTACGGGTTGTGACATATTTCCATAAGGATTTTAAACCATTCCTCCTTTAAGAATTTCTCCAACTCCACCAGATGTCTCAGTTTTATTTTGTTAGCTACCGGAGTTTAAACCATAACCCCCTATTTTATGAAGTTACCAGGCATATAAATATTTTCTCTTTCCTTTTTTACCCTGTTGAAACAAGGACACGATGTTTTGCTTATAGTGTAAATTAAAATAATTTTAAAAAAAGAGATTAAAAACATTTTCAACAGTGTTTATATATTTAAATGTAAAAAATCTAATTATTTAATCTGTGGCAGAAAATTTGTGATACTGCACAATATAAGAATGATCAAAATATAGTTATAATTATGTTAGAATTTTCTGTATGTAAGATATGAAGGCGGGAGACGAAAAAACTGGATCACGGGGGAGTGGGTGTAATACTTTAAGGCAGGGAAGGCAGTCCTGGATACTACATGTGTGACTGCTCGACTCTTTTTAAACCTACTAACCTAAGTAGCTAAACTGTACTTGTAGCCTCCAATTAGGTGACTATTTGTCTCACAAAAAAATCTGTCAAAGGGCACAGGTTAATAAGCTTTACATTTATATATTACAGAAATTCACTTTGAAAGAAAAATACCAGTAAACATTTTGAATTTCATAAGGTGCATCAAACCTGCATGCAGTTTGCAGTCTCCAGCTATTTAACAACTAAACAAATTAGCAAAATAACAGCTGAAAATACCCAGAATAATATACTTGGTCCAACAAGCACAGGTATTGATCTGGATATCTGTAAAGACTAGTCATATTTTTTGACTTACTTGAGTTTTGATCCTTGTGCCTAATATGATACTTCTCAGAGCAACCCAGATTTGATGTGAGCATGGTTAGTATGGATCAGGAGCAGTGTTACAACAGACTTGGTAAATTATTTCCAAATGAGATCCCTCCCCCATCCGCTAACTGTGTGAAATCAAGTATCAAGGCCAAGTAGTGTGGAACTACAGTAAAAACAAGACATCAGGGTGAACTTCATGAATAATACATGAGAGAAAATAACTTTCATAATAACAAGACTATTTATTTACTGAATTTTCAAAGCGTTAAATAACAACCGCATAGGGTCAGACAAGAAAAACTCATTTTGCAAGAAGAATTACAGTGCACAGGGCAGCAGGCAGGGGACACCACCAAGCCAAATCTCAGACCATGCTGGCTGGTTGTGATGGGAAAAGAAAAAGCAACCACTGAGAGTACTATGGTGCCCGATACGTATTCGTACATCAGTGTCAAGTATACTCATCCATTGGTGCCAATATCAAGCAACTTTAAAAATAAATAAATACATTTGTATTTGGTGTACTTCTCACTGCGTGACCTAGTCAGTATGACATTACCCTCAAAGCTTTACAACTGATATTTAATTATAAGTCTCCCGCAAGACCGACACCCAACAAAATGGAGGCCAGCCTGTGAGGTTATTTTTAAGGTTTGAAAGATTCAACAGCATGCAGGAGGGTCAACACAAGAAAAGAACACTGCCTGAACATAAATAAACTATTTGAGCCTTGCACTGTACCACTCTTCCCCTCCACCATTCTCTCTTGGTTCGTTGGAGGGGCTATATTTACCCATGGCCATCAAGCCCTTTTACTGCTGATAAACTCTGTCACGCAAAGTAATGATACACATGATCGTAGTTGCCTTTAAAGTGTCAATAGAATATCATCTCACATTAGCCACTTCACCAGAAGAACTGATCAACCAACATAAGTTCATGCTCTGTATCGTTCATAATTAAACAAACAGCCCCTTTAAATTCATCCAAAGCTCATCATCAGACATATTGCTCACATTCAAGCACACAAACTCTATGAAAAACATGGGGTAAGCAGCAGAAAAATCTTACCAGTATTCGTGTTTGTGTAGTTTTGGTTCATAGTATACTCCATTCAAAACGATCTTGAAATACAACTTAAAAGGCAGAAAAACCATGGCACTTCATCATAACATTAATATAAATAAAGCCTAGCAAGAAAATTAAAATGGGTACATCCCTTATTAGATATTCACATTTGAGAAAATGTTTGTTGCAATGTAAGGCTGAGATACGCACTCAAAAGACAGATATCCCCAAATACATACAAACACACGCATACCTTGTTTATGTAGAATTTGTTTTCTATTTTTCTCTTCTTTCCAGATTATGTTATCCATTTCAGCCATTTCCCTCAATTAAATAATATACTCTTGTTCTTTCTCATTTTATTTGCTTTCCTTCCAGGGGTTCTTTTCCTCTGTTCACTTGTGCTCAGTCACACCCAAATTGTCCTTTAAGCATCCCTTTTTTCTTGAGAAAACAAAAAGGCAGTCCAAGTGAACAAGGACAGTGAAAAATTTGGCAAAATCGGCCACCCTGTCTAGTGGAAATAATATATAGAGCCAACTGTTATATAGGGCACACACGGCCATTATTATTAAATTAATAAATGTCAGCTAAAGTGATCTAATTGAAATGATCATCGCTAAGGAATTAAAAATAAGTTAGCAAGGGAATTCAAGCAAAGAAAGTGGATCATCAGAAGCCCCAGTCAGCCCCTGTGCTTCAACTAATCCCATACCACTGACAAAAGTAATCTAACCCTCACAAGACTTCAAAGGCACCTTAAGAAAGACAGTGGGCAGAAGATAAAGAGGTGCCATCTACTGGTTGATTTTAGTAATATTACTTGAGTTGAGTGCTATCTCTTGGTTTGTGAAATCCTGGTCCCTAAAACACATAAATCTAATGCTACTCTTAGTTGAAACTTATCCTGGCATCCTCTAGCTTTAAGGATTACAAATCCACCCCAGTTGTTTGGTTGAATTTAGAAGTGGAATTTGAAAGTGTAATTAGATTGGGAAGGTGGTGCTGTGTAATTAATTTGTCTCAAGAGTTTTTCTCGGTTTTCCAACACAGTGTGGCTAACTGGTGCTCTGAGAGTCATCTCTCTACAAGGCAAAGCTTAGTGAATGCTGAGTTTGATCAAGTCATAATAAAAATTAATCTTTAAAAAAAAAAAAAAAAATACAATTTCCCCACACAAAGAAAATAAAAATATACACCTTAAGAAGTTTACACAGCAAAAAAAATAATAATAATAAAAAAGGTCCAGGTTATGACGGAGTCCCACCCCTATCTGTTGCTGCTGTGGTCAGTGTGTAGGAAGAGATGGGGATTGTGTCTTGGGCTAGGTCCTACTCCAGCTTGACTCCAGCCTTCTCTGTGTTGAGTAGGTGCAGGCTGTCGTCTATCAAGAAACTGAATAGGATAAGAGTGATCAAGTATGCTGGGGTAAATAAATAGAAAATGGCAGGATTGTGTCTTCACAGTGCACTCTTGCCGTCCTGCCAATGTCAGCCATTTGAACATTACAAACATTAAAATTCAAAAGGTAGCGCCACATGTAATCTAAAGTATTTTGGAAGAACAATTTAAAAGTGGTATTAAGTAAAAAGACCTCAAATGGATACTTAACAGCTCAGTTTTATTCAGCATTCATAAAGACCACATAAATTACGTTTTAGAAGGAGAGGGGCTATTAATAAAACCCCACAATC
Source organism: Hiodon tergisus (assembly GCA_025775045.1). Taxonomy (NCBI): domain Eukaryota; kingdom Metazoa; phylum Chordata; class Actinopteri; order Hiodontiformes; family Hiodontidae; genus Hiodon; species Hiodon tergisus. The sequence goes on along the minus strand of JAOVYW010056936.1, from coordinate 6,605 downwards.
CAAGCTAAATATATAAAGAGAGAGAAAATCATACATTACATGACCAAAAGTATGTGGATACCTGCTCGTCGAGCATTCCAAAATCATGGGCATTAATATGGAGTTACACCCCGCCCCCCCCTTTCAACTTTACACCCCTCCACTCCTCTGGGAAGGTGTTCCACTTGATTTTAGAACATTGCTGCAGGGACTTGCTTCCATTCAACCATAAGAGCATCAGTTAGGTCGTGCACAGATGTTAGGTGATTAGGCCTGGCTCATAGTCGCCGTTCCAATTCATCCCAAAAGAAGGGTTTCAGTGGGGTGGAAGTCACAGCTCTTGTGCAAGCCAGTCAAGTTCTTCCACGCAGGACTCTGCAAACCATTTCTGTATAGACCTCACTGTACGAGGGTATTGTCACGCTAAAACAGTTCCTTCCCAAAACTGTTTCCACAAAGCACAGAATTGTCTCACTGGAACTAAGGGCCCTAACCTGAATCACAAAAAACAGGCCATTATTCCTCCTCCACCAAACTTTACAGTTGGCACTATGCATTCATGCAGGTGGAATTCTACTGTCATCTGCCAAACCCTAAATTCATCCGTTGATTCATCACTTCAGGGAACAAGTGTGGCGAGCTTTATACCACTCCAGCTGACACATGTTGATCTTAGGCTTGTGTGCGGCCATGGAAACCCAACGAGCAGTTCTTGTGCTGACATTGCTTCCGAAGGCAGTTTGGAGCACACCAGTCCTGTACTGTGAGCTTCTCTGGCCTACCACTTCATGTGTGAGCTGTTGTTGCTCCTAAACATTTCACAATTGGAGTACTTATCAACAATTTACAAGTGACTAGAGGAGGCATTCTATGACAGTGTTACGTTAAAAGTCACTGAGCTGTCCAGTACTAGCCATTCTACTGCCAATGTTTGTCTATGGAGACTGCTGTGTGCTCAATTTTATATACCTCCCAGCAACTGGTGTGGCTAAAATAGCAGAATCCACTAATTTGAAAGGGTTTCCACATACCTTTGGCCATGTGTGATTGCCCAATACATACATGTAAATTGCCTATTTACATCTTTATCCATTCCAAAGGACATCTTTAAGACATAAGGCTGAAATAATACAACAGCCTGTCAGTAGGGCTGCTGTGTGGCCATAAATCGGCTATATAGGCTCACCGTGTCAGCACAAAAGCCACTCACCTGTAGAAAAGGAAGTGGACAGGCACGGTGCTGAGGTGCCAAACGGCATGGGCGTCCAGCACCCAGAGGAGTGGGGGGAAGTCCAACAGCTCTAGCAGGGCCAGTCCATGCAGCAGCAACACCACAGCCCCACACTTCCACCAGTACGGCAGCGTGCGCCTGTTCTGCCAGCACCAGCACAGCCACCACAGCAGGTTGATCATGCCTTGGAGAGAGTGGAAAAGGGGCGGGGGGCATAGGTTATCTGCAGGAAGCCATCATTGAAACTCACAGGTGTGCACATGCAGTGGCTAAATTTTGTAACTGAAAACACTCAGGCAAGCTTTAAGAAAACCATTAATGCATAGTTTTTCTTTATATTTTTAGATACAAGACATCTTTCATCATGCCACCAATTTTTGAAATTTTTTGCATTCAATTTATTTAATATTTTTAAATATAGAAATGCCCGCTTCATAGTTAAAAAGCCTGATATTAGTATATTTTTTGCCCTAACTTCTAATTTATAATTTCAAAGTATAATTTGGTCAACATATTCTATCATAAAACATATAAACTTTCCCCCTACTATCTTATAGTTTCGCTCTTACCTCAATTTCAGCCTTACCAATGGTGGCATTTGCTGCCATGTTGTAGCCATAGTCAAAGCTAATGAAGGTGAGATAGGAAACATGGGAGGTGAAGACTAGAATGAGCAGCACTCCAACCACACTGGAAACCCCTGGTCGGCGTAACCCAAGTGTCCTGGTGTAGGGAAAGTGAAAAAAGTGGGAAAACTTGGACAATTAGGAAAAACAGAACAGGAGAGAAGAATGTCAAGATTCAAATCTCTACATTATACTCGCTGACACGTATCTCCTCCAGGCAACATGTGCAGATCCAAATAGGATCCCCCCTGCTGTAATATGTACACCTATCCTATTTACAGACGACCACACTCATTAGTGGAAATGGATATTCAGAAGTGAATGAATGAATGTAAACTAATCCACAACAGCCAATGCTGTAAATTGGTAACATTAAAGACTTATGATATCGGTATTGGGTTTTTGTACCCTTTATTGAAGTTAATTAAATTTATATATTTAGTAGCTTATATTTTATTGAAGGCGAATGGCTGTTGATACAATAAATGCATGAACAGATTTGTAGAGAAGTAAATAATTTACTTCAGTCCAAGGTGTTGCCACCTTCCTAATCAGAAGTGCAGCAGAACTGGTCAGGATTCAAGTTCTTCAGTAAGACCATGATGAAAAAGATGCAAACCTGCATATGACAAGGATCACCCATCTATCCAAGATATGCATTTACTTGACTCAGCCTCCCGAGTGGCTCAGTGAGTAAAGGTCCTACTCAGAGTTGGTTTAAATCCAGGTCACGTCATTAGCAGATTGTGACTGGGAGAACAGAGGTGGTGCACACTAATCTGCGCTAATGAGCGTCTTTAAGAAAGAAGATACCTGACACAGCATAGGTAGATGGAGTAGAGGATGACAGCCGAAGCACAGAAGTAGTCCATTTTCTACATGACAAAAATAAACAAGCACACATTTTCCAACAAGTATATTAGCTATTTGAACTAATCTAGAATTCTATTTAGTAATTCACTTCCAAATACACTCTGATCCAAGTACTGTTTTACATTATTTTAAATGGGTGGTGGTGGGGAAAACATAAGGCAGTCCCAGCATTGTTAGAGAGTTACCTCTGTGAGATATGTGTCTCGGGTGTGGAACACCGTAGACCAGAACCAGGCATTGAGAGACACCTGAAGGAGAAAAAGCAGTAAAAAATCTATTTCTGTTAAGTTACAGCTGAAATATAATAAATAACAAAAATTGTGTTTTCTAACATAATTTTGTGATTAGTTTACTCACTGTTTTTCTTACTTCAGTAATACACATCATATACTATTATAAAATCTATTTCCTTTCCCTCAATGCAATAAGGGCACACTGACCAGAGAGAAGGCAGTGATGGTGTGGTACATAGGGCTCTGCCGTGGTACAGCACTGCGGTAGCGCAGTAGCATCAGGAGGCAAGCTAGGCCATTGAGTAGTGATGCCAGGGCAGATGCCGGCTCCTCAAAGCACAGGAACCGTGCAAATGGCCACTGATCACAAAGCACAGGTAATAAAAAAAAAGAATGCAGAGTACCAGAGTTACGTTGAAAATTATTAACATGAATAATTGGTTTCTTTCACTTGAACAAACGTTTTAATATCTCTAACCGCGTGTTGCACTACTGCGTTTCAGTATCATGCTACTATCATTAATGGTACACTCAGTTCTGAAAAGGGTTTTAAATGTAAAACATGGAAAATTCTTAACTTTGTCTAGTATTTTTATTTGGAAAGCTCAAAGTTATAGGTAATGACATTATGTGTATTTTACTTTGGATATCCAGAGTGGATGAATCTAAACTCTACTCTTTATCAGGTGTAGATATGATTAGTTCGCCTACACGGTATGAATGAATGTGATATTACAAAAAATAAAACACAGTGACAACACTAGAATGTATGTGCTATAAAGAAACACGGTATACTTCCAGCTAAATTAAATTCAAGTGTGAATCTGTGGGGGGACAGTAAAACAGTAATGGAACAAACCAAACATTGATATTTACATACCTATCTTACCAGCAATGGTTAATGTATTAGTCTAAGAAGACATGAGAGAAGGTTGTGACACGTTTTACAGAATTGTGTCGAGAGCTTCTAACCTTGCCATGGAATTGGGGCACACTGTACCCTTCGGCCTGGTACAGGCCCACTGTGGTCCACATGCACTGGTATCGACAGTCATCACGACATGTCCAGCCTGAGCACAGACAACTGCAGTTACACTTGGTTGTGCAGTGTAACACTAACGGGAAGCCACTAAACAGACTCTGGCGCGCGAGAATACAAAACCATGCACAATTACAACACCGCAGACAAACTATCTTATGAACCCCAGGAATAGGAAGGGGAACAAACTCGACTCTAAGTAGCATGCAACATCATGTCAGGATATTGACATTTGACGACAGCAGTGGCATCGTGACATTCGTGTTGTTGTGCTTGTTATATATTTAATTTGCTATATTGCTTTGTATATATATTTTTTAATTCGTTACATTCGCACCAATCTTTCTGTTACTCAACGCAATGGGTTTCTTTATTTACTCGCTCCATAACAAACGTACGACTTTGTATTATTAATTTGTGACCAACGCTGTCATATTTACGGTTAACACAATTACACGAGTAGCTAGCATTGTGGCAATCAAGAAAAGTACTCAATAATTGGAAATAGTTTGCAGGGTCACTTGGTAGTTTGCAAGTATGAGTATACATGTGCTAGCTATTTTTTTTTATTATAAATATGTAATTTACTATGTTTTACGAGGTAGCTACAACACCCCAAATACTTACCGGTCAGAGCCATGTAGGGTGGTTGAGTGGACTGAAACCCTCTCAATCGGGCCCCGGTGCAGTTAGTTCGGACACATTGCTTAACGCAGTCCCGGTACACCGGCTCCTTGTCGCCCTGAGAGGCATTAACAGTGGCCGGCAGCAGCAAAAGAATGACGCTAAACAAGGCTAGGAAGTAAGATGACTGACGGGGTAGCGAGACCATTGTCACGATCGGTCCGTTGGACGCGGTACAAAAGGCACAATTAAGAAAAAGTGACATCCGAAGCCATTGAGACCTAGTGAGAAGGCTTGACTAGGACATTGTTGACAATATAAGCACATCCGAACGCCTCTGCAGGATGGTTGCATACAGAAAACGGAAGTGCCCGAACATCCTGTGGCAAATGTCCATTGTTGATGATGTCTCAAATGCGTATGAACGCATATTTGAATAGTAAATCTTTTTTCTTTTTTAATCGAAGGCAAATAGTTTTTAATTATGTTACCATAATTATTTTTCATCAAAGATTAAAATTGTGTCATTTGAATGTAATGCATCGCATTTTCTAGCGACGTCAACTCGTAGAGTAGCAAAGCCTTTAAATTAATGAACAGCCAACCTGTTGTAGTTTTTATTTCAGGCAAGTAAATTGTATTTTAAGTCTATGAAACAGGATTTATTCATTCGTATAACTAGCAAAGATTATGATAGAATCATAACTAAAAATTATAACCTGATTTCAGATTGATTACTTGATTGTGGCATAAGATTTCAAAGATTTCATAGCTTGAACATTAAAGGTCAAGCACTCACCAAGCACCACTTTACTCTAAATGGTGAAATGTGTGATCACTATACCATTGACTTTCTGGGTTTGCCAACCGCCATTACGACTGATAATGGGCCGCAATTCATTCTGCAGATTTCATATTTGTGCTGCCTTCTATCACCATCTGGCCAATGTAGGGATAGAGAGGTTTAACCAGAAAAATTGAATCAGAAAGCGCGTCACTTGTTTGAGGTCTGAATCCATTTAGAAACATTGATGCAATCTCACCACTCAATAGATGGCACTGCTGCTCCAAGCAGTTTTCTCTCAACACTTCTCTGGCAGTAATTATCACATGGCCGTACCTCCCTGTGTTCTTATTGCATTGTCTGCTGTTTATTTATTTATTTATCCGATGCCTTTAAATATTAAGTCAGTCTTTCTACCACTGTTAAAGATAAACAACTCATCTCCTTGTTTCAGTATGTAAAGACACATTTCACCATGTGTACTTTGTAGCATTGAGTTGAAAAACGACTCAGGATGCAGCTATTTATGCACAGTAACTCATTTATTGGAGTATGCCACATCCCATGCCACTAATTTCACCCACCTGCTGCTCAAGTCTTTAGGCCGGTGCAGCCAGGCTCCAGATGAATTGGAGCATTCTTATTTTGGTTTCTGAGGCAAGAAAATGATTGTATACTCAGTAATTGCAATTGCTACTGTGGGCTATTTAATAAGTAATAATAATTTTTGTTAATGCGATATCATTTTAAATAATAAAATTAATCATTTTCTACTAATAATAATGCGATATGTCTGTTTTACTCCGCTAATGGGATTTGGGAGGTGGGGTGGAGGCCATATTGAGAATTTATACCTGTGGCCTCATAACCTGATGGTAAGAGACGATGGCAAATTTGATGGTTTTGAAAAAGGTTATATTGTCCTTGCCATATATCAAATCAGAACCCAGGTCCAAGTCATCAAATTTTAAAACAAATCTCCAAGTCGATCTAAAAAAAACCTACACAAAATGTGTGTTTTCAAATAATGCATTGGCACCGCTTATTTGCGATTACCGTAATTTCCGGACTATAAACCGCTACTTTTTTCACACGCTTTGAACACTGCAGCTGCGGCTAATTTATGGATTTTTACGGGTTAACAAGCTTCATGCCGCCAAAACATTTAGCCTCGTCACATCGGACCAATGAAATTACCGAACAGGTCACAGTGGAC
>JAOVYW010056904.1:0-11824 GCA_025775045.1 Hiodon tergisus | reverse complement strand
GATCACGCCCACCGCAGCCAGTTCGTGCTGGACCACACTGATCACGCGACGCGCACTGCAGCTAGTTCGTGCTGGACAACACTGATCACGTGCACCACAGCTAGGTTGTGCTGGACCACACTGATCACGCTGGACCACACTGATCACGTGCACCACAGCTAGGTTGTGCTGGACCACACTGATCACGCTGGACCACACTGATCACGCGCACCGCAGCTAGTTCGTGCTGGACCACACTGATCACGCGCACCGCAGCTAGTTCGTGCTGGACCACACTGATCACGTGCACCACAGCTAGTTCGTGCTGGACCTCACTGATCACGTGCACCACAGCTAGTTCGTGCTGGACCATACTGATCACGCGCACCGCAGCTAGGTTGTGCTGGACCACACTGATCACGCTGGACCACACTGATCATGCGCACCGCAGCTAGTTCGTGCTGGACCACACTGATCACGTGCACCACAACTAGGTTGTGCTGGACAAGAGGGTGGGTCATTGCAGGGCCAATGAAGAGGGCAAGTACGACTGAACCAGTGAATGTCTTTGTGAAAAGTCAGCTTTAATGTTCCATGTGACAGTCCTTGAGTTTTTCCCTCGCCACAAGTAGGTACTGTTAGAGCTAATCAACGAGCATACGAGCAGAGGCATCGCAGACTAATGAGCTCAAGCCCAGTTTCTGGCGAGGACGGATATCTAGGCAAAACAGCAAGCTCCTCTCCGACGCGTAGGTGGACTGAGATGCTGAGAAAACAGACACACAAAATCCTCATGGATGGAGAAGCCATTGTTGTGAAATGAAACCTTAAAATATACTGTGCATAATTTTAGCTCTTTAAAAATGTTCCAATATTTATTATAGGGGAGTAAAATGCCTATGAGGGATATGGTAAGTAAGATCAACAAATGAATCTGTTTTCAATATTTCCCCTATGCAGCTATTATGTACCTTTAATACCTTTAATGTCAAAAAGGTTAACAATTTGGTTAATATAGTGAACCTTTCCAAGAAATGTCTAAACTTCTCATTTAGAGTGTGTGACTGTGCTGTTAAAAGCTGAATAATAAAAAATAAAAAAAGTTACTGAGCTAAGACCCTTTAAATTATTTAAAATCCTTCAAGCCGGCTGATTGATATTTTCGATCAGCCGAAACTCTTACTACTCTTAATAGAGCTGAGTATTTCATTCTGAAGGTCTTTTCTGTAGCAATCTAACTGTGAGAAAGTGAACTAAAACTGCACAGAGAACAGTGCGTGGCAGAACAACAGAAAAAAAACTGCAAAAACAGTACAACTTTTTCAGTTTATCCAGTTTTCACCTTGCCAATGCAGCACTGGGTATTGGATTGCCACACACAGGCTAACGGCTTGCACAGTAATTGTCCGAATTTTGCCTATGATATGAATTATTTGTTAAATATAGTATCTAACAAAAATCTTTTTTTGATCCCTTTTAAGTCACACTCATACGCATCTCATTGCAAATCTCACACATTTTAGTGGAAAATATTATATATGTATATATTTTAAAATAAAACACAGTAATTTCCAGTATTTAATGTGGTAACCATGGAAACCCAAGATTCAGTAAGCTCTAGTGAGCAACAGCAGCAAACTGTCGAAAATCACTAGCTATGTCAGGTGTGATACAAAAATGTAATTACAGAGGAGGAAAACAAGCCATTACATTTGTTAATCAACAGATACGTGCTTTTAAATTCAACCCATGTAGCTGTCCACAGCATGCCCATTAAGAGGCAAAAGGTCAGGAAGCTTGGTGATGGTCACAGCAGCAATTCCATGTTTGGCATTCCTTGATTTAAGTCTCATTAGCATTTTTAAATGAATCTAAAGCTGCTGGTTTTGAGCAGTCACTGATCCCTGCCTTCCTGCACCTGTTGCATGATGGCGCTACATTCTGATGAATTCTGTGTGCACGAGATTGATGAGAGTCGTGAGATCGAGGGCCAATTAATGTTCAAAAAGTATTAAAAAATTTGATTATTTAATCAGAAATTAAAATCATAAATAAGGTATCTGGCATTCTCACTTGCAAATTGACGGTAGGAAACACAGCTCACAATTTTTCCGACTTTTTTTTGTTACATAAGAATCTCCTCTCGCTGTAACCAACTGGCCTCATCACCTTGTCATCAAGGCGGTCAGTAAGTCAACTCAAACTAGCTGAGACGACTCCATTATGAACATCCACAAAGCTAACGTTTTCATGGTTCCAGCCTCACACGATCCGTTAAGGTAAGAGCACCTAGTCGGGGACACTGAGTCTTATGTATCCTTTACATTCCCATTTCTTACTGCTCTGGGTCACAAGTATCCTTTTCATTCCCATTTCTTACTGCTCTGGATCACACATATCCTTTACATTCCCATTTCTTACTGCTCTGGGTCACACGTATCCTTTACATTCCCATTTCTTACTGCTCTGGGTCACACGTATCCTTTTCATAACCATTTCTGACTGCTCTGGATCACATATATCCTTTACATTCCCATTTCTTACTGCTCTGGGTCACACGTATCTGTTTCATTCCAGTTTCTGACTGCTCTGGGTCACACATATCCTTTTCATTTCCATTTCTTACTGCTCTGGGTCACACTTTTCATTTTCATTCCAGTTTCTGACTGCTCTGGGTCACTCCATCTGCTGATTCTGAGTCAACCTTTTTTTTTTTACCCGTTATTCTAATACACAAATTAGTCTGCCTTGAGTGACTACATCTGAATTACTACATTTAAGTTCATCAGCCCCCATGCCAGGACTGTGGAGTAGCTACATACAAAGACAAAGCATAAAGACTGTCCCACCTTGTCCTGGGACGGGGGGCCCAGCCCCTCTGGGGACACAGCATCCTCTGGCTGTTTATCGCGCTGGTTGCAGTCCAGCTGAACAAGATCCTGACATTCCAGGTGGCAGGTGTAGCTGCAGTCTGCAGGGGAGGGAAACCAAACACAGAGAAAATCAGAAAAGAGATGCAGTGGTTCCCACCTGGGCCTTTGTGTATTACACGCATAGGGAGATGGCAGTATTAACAGTAACATGTTTCTGAGATTTCATTAACACTTTACAAACATTTGATTTTCCAAGAGGCTTTCTAGTTTCCATAGTTACATTAATCTGATCTCTGCATTATCTACCATTTAATCCCTCACAGAGGCTAGGGATGTTTTTCTCAAACTGTGCACTACCGTGATTTGTTGTCCCGGGCATTAGTAATTTACTAGGACAGTTAATCAAGCAGGGATGTGTCATTTAGAATATCATTAAGAATGAAGAATGGGGTCTAGTCACGTATAAACGAGGACACATGGCCCAGTAGCCAGAGAAAACATGCATCAACAGATCTCCTGAGGCATCCTGTTAGTGCCGCTGCAGAGGAAGGACACAGAGGCTGCAGATCACTCACAGTCATGCAGCCACAGGCTGCTTTTGCAAAGGTGCTGGGAGGTCAACACGTTACAACACAACCTCCAACAAACACTCAAGAACATCAGCTCTCCCAAGTGCGACTGGGCTGAAAGCTTTTGTGAGGTAACGTGTTTCACATCTGCTATCCTTGAGCTGCTACCGTTTTGTGTAATTCTACCATTTTATTTCCTAGTTCTAATTGTGAAGCCACAAACCTGAACCTTCAAAAATGCTGTCTGGCGTGTATGTAGATCGAAAACATACACAATATACACAATATATTATATATTTGAGTTTGCTACTTGCCTAGCACATACCATTCCCAAAACATTTCTGTAACATTGTAGCAGCATTATATATTTACAATACCACAAAAAAAAAAAAAAGAACATTGTGTGCTAGCTGTCAGGTTCTATTTTCTGCGCTCAGTGCCTTCACATGACAAAGTATAGCTTCTTTTTTGAGCATTTGGCTCCAACTAGTGGTGATTTGTGGAAACAGAGTTCTGGATTGGAAACCCGGTCTTTTTCTCCCCTCAGAGGTGTTCCGTGAAAAAGAAGAACTGAAAAGCAGAAGCAGAAGCTCCCTAAGACCCACAACATAACTATGGTTACCTCATACTGTCCACTGGAAGAACAACATCAAGAAAAGAACTAAAGAAACTATAAAACTACAGGCAATAAGCACGTACCATATAGAAGTGTAGGTCCAAGACCATGATCAGTGGTAAAAGCAACAAATCAGAGGGGTCTTAAGCTATTGTATCTGTCAAACGTCAGCTGTTGTAAATGCACAATTTGTAATCAATACGCAGTTAATATGGTTTATAGACCTAATCATCAGTATCAGAATGGTGGCAATAAGTCAATGATTCACTTCAGTCTGCTTATCCAACTCAACGTCACTGCAGACACAGGGCATGAGGCAGAACGGGAGGCCAGTCTATCTCAGGGCAGACACAGACACAGCCACACACACTGGGCCAACTTGCAAGTTCTTGGCAGTAGGGAAAACCAGAGCACTTGCAGGAAACCCCAGAAGCCAAGTGTCGCAACACTTCAATAATTTACCAGAATTGATTAAGTATTTATTAATAATTACAAATCCTCCCACATCTCTACAATAAATATACTCTTGGAAGAATGCTATAAACGGTTGTCAGTGCAAAACCCCTTGTGACTACCTAAAGCTTATTTGCTCAAGCAATGAGCATTAAGTACCAGAAGATGTCGCTATAGGTCTTACAGTCCAAATACTGCCAGTCCGACACAGTGGAATGGATAGAAGAACAAAAGTTGTGGGGCATTTCAAAATGATGGCGACATTTTCGTTTCCCATCATGTTCTAAAGGTTAGTTTTCATACAGATACGCCTGGGGCCCTACGTTTCATCATGCTTTTTAAACACTCCAATTTACATTGAGGGTTTCTCCACTTACAATACACAAAGGAAAATTAAATTATAGAACAAGCATTCACTACAGAAACCACATGATTGGAGGAGAAGAACAAGGCACAGAGTCCAACAGCTACCAAGACGTATATAATGCAACTCCTCCACAGAAGGGTGATCTCAGTCGGAGAGTTACTCATCAAGAAAGCCTCTGAGTAGCTGAGGATTTCCCTGGCGCAAGGTGGAAAGGCTTCACGCTCCAAAACCAACAGGATTACAGGGTTTATTGGGCAGGTCTTTAAACGCATCCTGGATCGATGGAGTACCATCTGCCTAACCCTCTTTCCCATGCCCTCCACAACCCCTCATGGAAGTCATTTACTCCAGTGTTTTGAGCAGGGGTCACACTTTAACAGTGGCCTCCTGGTTTGTAAGCATCATAGAGCTGGACACAGTCTCTCTCTAGACCCTATTATGTGTAACCATCTCCTGCTTCAGGGACGATGAAATGGCTGGCAGGCCTTAAAGTCGTGCTAGAACTCTGAATTCTGCCAACTGAAGCGCCCTGGAATAGTTCAGAGGGGATCCAAGCCAAACAGCAGAGCAGGAAAGTGCGTTCAGAAATGCGCTCAGGACCACCGCAGGAAGCGCGCCTCTATCCTGTCCTATCGCTTGATCCATGACCTCACCGACTTCGCCCATTGCCTCCATGGCAACTCTTTGCCGCCAACTCCCCCTGGAGGTTCCTCTCCGGCTGAGGGTGGGGTCGGTATTGGCCCACTCTTCTGTCCACACGTGCACTGGGGCCAGCCATAGGATGACAGGATCCTACCTGGACTGGAGCTCATGCAGTTTGGGAGGGTGCAGTCTGGCATCAAGCATTGCGTGCAACAGCTTCAGTAATAAAAAAAAAGGACAGTGTTCTGACCATGTGTTATTTTGCCTCCAAAACAAAATGACTATTAAATGGGATACGCAGGCCCGGGGAATCATTAGGGGATAGTTAATGTGCTGAAGCCAGATATGTTTAAGGTCGTTATCCACTAAAACCAAGCGGCCCCTCCTCCACTTTATCCAGATCAGCATGCTAACCCTGGGCATATGTTCCTTCAGTCTCAATGATGTGTTTCATTATTTTTCTGCAAACTGACCTTCTTATCTTAAAGACCTGGGAGGGGAAAAGGATTACCTTGACTGTAATATGTCACATAAACAGTGCCTAATTACACATTAAGCATACCTTGTGGTTAGACATTTACATAGAAAGGACTGGAGACGTTCCAGCCTCCCAAACAGCCATTTAGAGGACCTATCACTGGGTTGTGTGTCAGACAGTAGGCTTCCGTGCCCCATGCCACCATGGTGGTGGAATATGATGCATTTAACGCAATCAATTTACAATTAGTTTAACCGCGCAGCATTATTCTCAGTGTGAGAATATATATTCAGTGTGATTTATACAGTTTTCTATTTTAATGTTTACTTAAATAAATCAGCTCCATTATGAAATCTGTCAATTCAGACTGTGGATTATTAATTATCTGATTAAATTATGAATTCTTATAATATTATTATATATCAAACAATGTTTTACTCCAGTTCATTCATTGTTGCTGAGTTGTAAGAGCGGGGTTTGCAATAGAAAGCCCCAGGTCGAACACTGCCGTTATCCCCTCTATCCTCTTTCCTTCTCTGATAACTCAGTCTTTACTCTGCCTTTTCAAAAAAATTAGAGATTCCTCCTACTGGTGGAGAGGCTCATTAACCAGTTTATTTACATTTATTATTTAGCTTACATTTTATTAATTAAGTTAATTCATTTACTAACGTTATTTTACTAAGCAGAATTGCAATCTGCTTGACTTAATACGCACAATGGCAAAGATTTACCAGTACCATTTCATTACAGGACTATTATGTTACCCAATCCAGTACATAATTGAATAAACAACTCAATCAATAAAAGTTTAACAAATATATGGGGTGATAGTGTTAGCCATCCTAGATAAGAGAACTGGGAATCTGCTCTACAAACAAATAGATATACATGTTCACACATCTTTGTAATCCAAGAAGAATTTCCCTAAAACAATGAGGTTGGGCTAATACAATTTAAGGTTTTAGTGGAAGCACAGAAATGTCCCATATGCTTCTCCTCTCTACAGTTTCACTTCCAGCTAAATGTGAGATGAACTCAGTGAGACAATGTGGCAGTCATTGCTGGTGGGGAAGGGGGGAGGGGGCTGGCTGGGGCAGAATTCCCCTTCGCACTCTGGAATTCAAGGGGAGTTTTTTGGACAAGCGCTCAAACTGCTGACTTGTCTACTTCCGACGCCGTTCCCTCTCTGACTTGCACAAACACATCCTCCCCTTCTCATCACTTGACCTGACTTGCACTTTCACCCTATTCCTAAATTCTTCAGAGACCACGACACTGACAACGGCGGTCCTGACTGGTCGAGCTTTGTCCAATAACCTCCTTCCCTTTTGGTGTTGCTGATGTAAACAACTTTTTTGGTTGTTTTCGCTTCATCCGGCTGGGAATTTGACCCCTTGGCCAAAATTCTCCCTGAAACCTGAATCCAAAAGGGTTAGGGTCGCCAAAGGGCGCCCCATCTACAAAACGTCCTGTTGATGTACTCGCCATCTAATTATAATTTGTGTTCTTCATCTGGCGTTTGAGTGCAGCAAAAACACTGCAGGCTATCCATCACTTGGAGGTCTGGTCCCCACTGCCACACTGAGGGCATGCTGTTATGGGCCGCCAGGTCACTCACTCACAGTGAAAAGGGCCTGTGTTTGTGTGATAGCGTGTTAGGTTTGGAAACAGCTAAGCCGTACACAAGCTGACATATGGTCACCATTAGGGTAAATTTCTTGTTTGCAGACATGAGTAAGTAAATGTGCTGAGCGGTGGCCAATTAGCCGGCGATAAACCACACAGAGCCCTCCTGTCTTCCCCCAGTGGGACATTCCCACCACCAGGTGACATTTAACAGCAACCTGTACAGTTAGAGGTGACTCCAAATCCAGTTTGGATCTTCCATACAAACTGAAATAACATGGTATGAGAGTAAACCAGTGTGAAACCACATCAGTATTAATTACTGTCAGTTACTGCCAATGAGTAGCATACAACCGCACAAGGAGAAGGCAAACCCAGGCACTGCATAAACTAACAAACACTCATGTTAAGCCTCTGTTCTTCTTAGAGGGTTTTAATCCTCAAAGCATGTTTACATATTGACAAGACAGCCAGAGGGCAGTGCAAATACTAAAATACAGAAGACCAAATAGAATTTGGGGTATAAATGGGGTCCCCCATGGCAGAGCCAATGGGAGAACAAGGAGAAAATCTATCATCCTCAGGCTGAACCCTTGACCTCGGCAGGGCCACCAGACAAGCAGTGCCACCTGGACATTCTCCAGTTAACACACCACCGTCCGGCCCCATCACAGACTGAGCACTGTTCACTCGCCAGTGCCTGACAGCTCCACACACAGCCCCCAGACGTCCGGGCAGTGGGCCTGTGAGCCTGTGGGACAGAAGAGAGGAGTAACACACACTCTGAAGCCAAAGTCAACAGGTTCTCCCATGGCTGAGCCTGAACGGGACGGATCACCTCAAACGAGGTGGGGGGGGGCAGTGGTACTCAGTCACCAGCCCAGCTACCATATCTTACACCCGTAAGCAAAAAAAATCCCAGGGTCTGGACGCCTGCCTTTCGCCTTTTCAATCTGTCATGGTGGCGCGCTCCAGAGCTTTCCACTTGCCAGACAGAGCAGGGCAAAGGAACAGTGGGAGGGTTTAGAAAAGTAACCCCCAGAGACGTGAAAAAGCAATCGGCAGGATAAGACATTAACCCAGCAAACTAAACAGCTGAGCAGAGAATCGCAGGAGCAAAGCTAACTACCGCTGTCATGGGCGAAAGATAATTTCAATCACACACCCTTTCTCTCCTGGTTGCCTCCCAGCCTATGGGCGTATTTTTATATGTGATAGTCATATCCTATTGTCCTCCCTTGTTGTACGCAACAATGAAAACAGAGAACGGACCCGACAATCAAAGTGCCAAAGATAGCAAAAGAAACCCTGAATAAGCTGTGTTGTTCCAGGTTCAAATCTGAGGAAGGACACAACACAAACACATTAAACCTACATTTCTTCAGTAAATATTTAGCTGAACAAATGGTTGAATGCGCCACATTGGTTAAATCCAAATATAGCTGAGCACAGAAGATTGTGGTCTCAGTAGCAGTGAAAAATTGATGGTAAAGGGATTAGCATTTTACCCTGATTAGGCTAACTGACACAGAAGCACAGGCATATAAAATAGCCTAAAAACTCAGAGGGATGCAGGGATGCACTGCATAAAAGTCAGATTTCGCAGATCAACAACATTTTATTATAGACCAGGCATCAGCACATCAGATACCAGGTATTCTTCCAGCCAGGCTTCAGGGTCTCCAGTTTCTCACACAGGTTTGGCCTGTCTCATGCGATCGTTAGGATTGGCAGCAGACAAGCTAGAGGACAGAAAAATGTTCCGATTGTACTTGGATCGTTGGATTCCAGGCAGTCTGTGAGATTTAAACATTTCCACACCGCTCCATTCCCGTTTTTTTTTTCTTCCTCTTCTCCGATCCCTCTTTATTGCGAGAGCGGTTGCTAGAGAAACAGGGGGCGGGGGTGGTGTAGGAGAGAGGAAAATCTGGAAGGGAAGAGCACCGTGGCTCCCCTGCATTCCGCCGAGCGCAGCCCAGGATACTGGGGAACCGGCTGACGGTTTGAGTGAGTCACCATAATTAACAGGCCTGCTGTCTAAGAGAGTGACTGAAATAGATGCTTTAAAAGAAGCATTCCCTATCACTAATCAGCGGCACACAGACCGGGCTGCGGTATGCTGGTCTCGTACAGGGCAAAACCTTTGAAAGGTTTGAAAAGCTTTCTGGACAAAAGCGAGCTGTTGAGTAGCTGGTTTTCTTTTCACTGGCGCAGAATAGAACTGGCAGCGACAAAGAGAGGGTACCTCCAAGATTTTTAAAGTATATTTTCCGTCCTTCACCATACATTAGCATGCTATTACTTAGGTTATTGGATATGTTAAAGGCTGAAAGGTGGTTGGCAGAAGTAGCAGATATCTGATTTGACCCTACTTTTCTCTCCATTGTTAACTGGGAAATGTTACAATAGCCAATGTACGCTTTCAATTAAGCAGATGAAGGGTAAAGAGTCACGCATGGCATCTTCCAGCCAGGTTAGTGACCAATGGAGCCGTCCGTCAGGTGTGTTGCCGACACTTTCCTTGTCCTCTCAAACATGAGCCGTTGTCTGTAAGATCTGCCGCAAATTTCCTAGTCATTTCAAACACGAGACGTCGTCTGTAAGACCTGCCGCAAATTTCCTAGTCATTTCAAACACGAGCCGTTGTCTTTAAGACCTGCTGACGCCGCACAATTTCACACATTGTGTTGCTCTGATCTCTCCACAGTTGCATGCAAATTGTATTGCTTGCAAGGTGACCTCTGGTACTGAACCGGTGATGGTATCATCCTGTTCCCTGGAATCAGTGCCTGCCCTCCTGTAAGAGCCCAGAGGTCCCGCCATCTACTGCCAGCATGCAGGATGGTGACACAAAGTGTCCTGCGAAGTGTGTGTGTGTGTGTGTTTGTGTGTGTGTGTGTGTATAAAAGCCTGTAAAAATAGGCCGTCATAGTGTGTCACGTGTTGGAGGGGGACCATACTGAGGTTGATGTATGAAAGGGACATTCTTGGTACTGAAGGCAGGGGGAGTGCTGGTCGAGTGAAGGTTGTAGTGGAAGAAGAGAGAGTGGAAAACACTGAAACACATGTCCAGAGCAAGACCTATTCCTCTCCTGCTCCTTTCCTGGGGCTGCCCTTATCCTGGGCCCAGACCTGCACTGATGTTATGCAGTGAATCTGACGGTGTGCCAGCTGGCCTTCGGGGATGTCTCCGGAACCATATTCAGCCATTAACAACAAGTGGCCCAGTTTAAGACTGTGAGAAGTCCACAAGAACCTTTCACAGCATGATTCAGATTTCTCGCGGGCTTTCTCCAGGAACAGGATTCAAAACAGGCCAGAGAGCCCCTCCTCTCTGCTTTCTGGCTTGGAATAAGGAGTGGAGCATGACATGTAATACTTATTACATCTTTTTGGTAACAGTTTTTTCTAAAATAAGACACTTTATTTAATGGACTTCCTTCCTTTCTGTTCATTAAAGGATTTTCCTTTTAACAAATAGTTCAGGTCCAAAGATGGCACTGCTGCGGAAGATGACGTCACGCTCTACTGCTATCTCTAAGCAAGTTGTTGATAAAGTAAAGAGGTAAAGAAAAGGAAAGGGATTGCTTTATTTTCCAAAGAAGGGCACTGTTCTGTCAGTCCCTAAGTAACAACAAACAACATCATATCCTGCCTAGCGCTGTAACAAAATACGCTTTCATCGATTCAAAATTCCATTTCAAGGTGCCCCCGCCTGTGTGCCACAGAAACGACCTGAAGGAGCTTGGTACTCGATGTTCTTTCTCATCATGCTTCCCTCCTGATAATACAGGTACAGTGCTGAGATACCCAGCGTTACAGTTCACATGAACACCCATGTCTATAAACTGCAAGGTTTTTAATATTTTCAGAGCCCTCTCCTTGTTAACTGGGGCATTCAAACCTACTATGGATCAGCGTTTCTTCATGAACCTCCACACGAGTGGAATAAACAAAGACAACGTTGAAGAGGGAGCGAGAAAAGAGACAGACAGAGGAGTGCAGAGACGGACAGCAGGACTCTTGAACCAACGAGGGTCACAGACCTGCCTGCCTGCGTACCTCCAGTCAAACTTCCTTCCTTTTTTATGTGCGCTCCCTGTCTCTACGTGTACGACACGTACCCCGCACAAACACACAACCACACACACACACACACACACACACACACACACACACACACAAACACACACACACACACACACACACACACACACA
>JAOVYW010056893.1:12176-22860 GCA_025775045.1 Hiodon tergisus | reverse complement strand
ACGTCCCGATCCTGGCGGTACCCTGGCATTGTCGTCCACGACGTCCCGATCCTGGCGGTACCCTGGCATTGTCGTCCACGACGTCCCGATCCTGGCGGTACCCTGGCATTGTCGTCCCCGACGTCCCGACCCTGGCGGTACCCTGGCATTGTCGTCCACGACGTCCCAGTCTTCATGTTGCCGGGCAATAATTTGAATCCACAATTTTCCTTGGTAGCAAAGTTGAGTCAGAATGTGAACGTTCTGTTCCGTCCATCAAACGCGTCGCAAATCAGACACACACACGCGCACACTCTCCCTCACTCACATGTATTACGATACAGGTAGCATGCTGGGCAGCCAAGGCCTGAACATGGCCAATCTCGTCTGATCTCGGAAGCTGCGCAGGGCTGGGCCTGGTTAGTACTAGGATAGTAGACCAGCTAGGAAGACTGTCTCTGAGCCAGTCCCAAGCCTGGATAAAGGAGGAGAATTTGTCGGATGGGTGCAGATAGGCCGGTTGTAAAGAAACACGTTTGGAATTCAAAGCATGAACTGCTTTGAACACCTACGGGCTTTATGCGCATGGATCTTAAGAAGAAGAAGGAGATAACATGCTAAATTAGCATCTTAGTAATTTAACAAAGATGCAACCGCTGAAATGAGCACTGTACATCGATACCCAGCAGTGTTTAGTGTACACCAAGTGGACGCTTTGTGTTGCAGGCAAGCGATTTGATCTAACGTCCAACCAGTGTCTTGAGGATTAGTCTTGCATGCCTGAACGTCATTAAAATTCCCGTACACCGAAGATGCGCGTCTTTGAGAGAGTGACGCACACTCCTACACTCATTATTTACCTTGTTAAATGTCTGGCTTTGGCTTTTGGTGCGTTTCTGTATGTACTGCTGCCTATGGCGTGGGTGGATGTGCCTCACAACTAAATTCAGTGCTTCAGTTTAGCCAGTAAATGCCAAAGGGTGACGGGCCAGTGGAATTCAGGAAGCGAATGTTACAATGGCTGTCCTGCCTTCCTGCAAGACAGAAACGTGGGCCGATCTGTTGGTGTGTGTGTATAAATGTGTCACGATGGGTAACCCTTACTCCATGCCAGCGTATTTTAATTGTCACGCTGTCACACACTTACAAATGTTTTCATTCCAACACAAGCTCTCTTGAGGAGGAACTTTGAGCTAGATTGACGTGTATGATATATGTATAAAAACATTGTAATATGTGACACGTGTTATTTTTTTAATATCTTTTCTTGCGCACCCACCAGGTTCCTGGCGGAGTTTCACGAGGATTTTTTCCCGGAGTCTGCCTACGTGTCAGCCTCAGAGGCTCACTACAGTATCAAGAACCCCCGGCCGGTCTACTGAGGCTACCCCGTGCCCATGCCTTCAGCTGAGGGCTAAACACGCTCGGCGCCACGCGGCCCACCTGTCAGGACTTGGGTGTGGCCGAGGACGCCCGCTCTCCGTACTGGTACCTCAGACGTTTCCAGGCGTTAACGTTTCTCTGCCGGTCGGTAACGGCTGTCTTTCGCCAGCTTTCAGCCACCTGTCACGCCGTTCTATTTTTTTTGTTTTTTTTCTCCGCTCTCGGTAGGCGGAAGGGAACCAAAGTGAACCCTGTTGAATATGATTGACTGCCTGCCAAGGTTGGGATCTCCCTCGGGCCGTGCTAAGCTCTCTGACTCACTGCTGCCAGTTTCAGCCCAAATTTCTCCACTGTGGATCATCTCGTTTCAGCATTTGGGACGGGGACGGGACGGGGAGGGGGGCGGGACGGGACGGGTCTACGAACTGCTTATAAAATAAGTAACTTCAGCATGAGTTAAAACTTCCTGTCTGACTGAATCTGTTTGTCATTATTGTTGTTTCATGTACTTGATGACTTGCGAAGAGCTGTTTTTAACCACGTTGAGTTCTTGGCCTTCCATATCAATTTGAAAAATGTTTTGCCGTTTAATACAGCATGAGGGGAATGTATTGATTGCGGATACAATTCTGTGTCACCTTGTTTTTTTTAAATAGATGCTTACTCTTTTTAGTTTTTTGCCCAAGTGTAGGAAAAAACAAACCACAGTTTTAAGGAAGAAAACATTCCAGGGTCTGTATGTGCCAAGATGTGGGTACCATCTTTAACTCGGATCCAGGTATAACAGCCTCGCGTTGGAATTTTCTGGAATGTTTCAGGAAGGCGACCGTCCTGAGTGCCGATTTCAAAATTGATTTAATTTGGTTTACAGTGTCCTCACCTGGTTACCTAGTGCTGTATTAGCGTCGGTCACAGTGAGAACACACCCATCGGGACCCCACTGTCATAGCCAAAAAGTTGATTGATTGTTCCTGAAGTAAAATATTCACCAGCAGATTATTGCGCAAACTTAGCATGAGAAGTTAAACTATTAAGCGTCTTTGTCATGACTTACTGTTTAAAGTGTTCATTCTGTACAGTTTTCCTGTAACTCATAGCAAACTCATTGATAAAGCCTGCTTTTCTGCTATGTATTTGTAAGCTCTTAAATATGTGTAAATAATATGAATGGACGTATCTGAGCTCAGGACTAATGCGGTTTAGTGTATGTAATTCGGGGGGGATGTAAGCAGCAAGTTTAACACGTTCAGTGTTTTAAAAATGCATCTATCTTCTGGACACCTGGGTCTTGGACTTTTATCGAAGAATTATCGAGGCCTTGTGGGTTTTCACATGACAAATAGTGCTTGTTAGACTGTTTCCTGGTAAGGGTTTTCAACCATATGTCGACTGGAACTTTTATTAAGACTGCACGGGTCAGAGAAATCCAAAAGATGCCAGTATTAAGCTGACCCAGCTTAAAAAATGGACGGAAATAAAACGTTCCGTTGCAGAAGAGCCCTCGTCACCCGGTCAAGGTGGTCAAGGTTGTCTTGGGGTGACATTGGCAGATTTAACATTTTTATGGGTTAGCCAGAATTTTGTCAGCCTTTGTGTCTGAATTTATTTTATTAGTTTTTAATCTGGCATCATATCAATCATTTTGTGGCCTGGATGTCAGGTTCCCTGACGTGCGTTTGCTAACGTAATTTTACTGCGTCCGTCGTCTTGTGTCCATAATCCCAACTGGTGAGAAGAACCCTATACATGTTTAGTGTCTGTAAAACAAACCTGAATTTACTACCAGTGTAATTGGCTCCGTCTTGGACCGTTTGTCGGACCGAGTCAGCTTAACGGTGTAGCTCGTTAGCTATGTCCGTGGCACTTGGGTCCGGGGCCACTCGCACGTTTTAACGTGCGCTACGAGCAGCGTTCAGGGAGTGAAAGAAGACCGATGGCCTCCGATTCTTCTTCATTAAGGCTTCCTGCCAATCACGGACGAGGAGTAGATGATTAACCGCTGACATGTGAATACATTAAATTATTACCAGTCCTTTCAGAGCTCCGTGAAGCCATTCGTCTCGTCCTATATATGGAACTGATGGGAACCAGAAAAACAAATTTGTATATTTATTATGTAAAAAATAAGGAAAACTTATTTTTAAGGAACGAAGTGTTCTGAATTAATCCAGTTTGTTACGTATTCATCATACTGGAGGAGAAAGACCTGTCAATCCTAATGCCAAGAATTTTAACAGACAAAAAGAACTCGTCGTACAGTCTATGTGCTGAGATTGTGTTGCTCAATGTAGCAAGGACTAACATTATATTAATGAATAAAGACTTTTCTTGTCATAAACGGTTTAAAAAATTCAACATTGGTTGCGTTTTGTTTGACTCGGGAGTACGCTTGAAAATTTGTGACGGTAAGCTGGTTGTTTTCCTTATGCACAATGGGAGTTGTATCCATGGAGTCGCTGATATACCTGGCTGGTTGATTACGGCAGGTTTTTCCTCAGACAGACATCTGCGTGTCAGACTAAAGACTAGTCAAGTTGATTAGTCATTTACCAGGGGTGCTCACGCTTCCTTGTGCCTCTGGTGGCTGCAGCAGAGACTGCGCCCCCTAGTGATCGCCGTTAGGCAGGCTCGCGCGCCTGCGACGGGTTCCATCACAAGCACAGATGGTGCTGCTCCTTCGGCCACGGGTGTACCTCCAAAGAACATGGTGACAGCTGTCCACTGGTGGGTGGTCGTTGGAAACCATCCTCCCCGTTCCTGACGCCACAGATCCTATTTTATTGACATTAGTAGGCTGTAACTCCTCGCAGATTACGCCTGCGTTAATTGTTTTAGCGTGACGAGAGGCAGGCGGCAGAGCTTGGGTCAAGGACTGCTACACAGCAGCCAGTTGTCGTTCTGGATAACGGCATGAAAAAAAAGTGACTTGACAGAATATGCCAGCAGTGACGTGTTGCAGCAAGGCGTTATTTTTCCATTTCTGTCACTCCAACAGTTTACAAAGGATTTGTGCCAAAAGTGTACGTCTTGATCAAAACTATCAAGATGTACATGCAATCGTATGGCTTCAGAATAAAAGCATTGATTGATGTGCACACAGACTCAATTTACAAGTCTTCATTGTTTCTCTCAAGTAGGCGTTTGTATGAGATCTTTGTGTGAAGAGAAACACAAGGTTAAGTTGTCCAAGGTTTTTAAAAAAATGTTTCTTTTTTCTGTTTTGTTAAGCGCCAGTGATCCGTTCAGGCAGCGGAACAAGTCCAGATTGCAGTTTTGTGCTTCTGGGTCTCAATCGCTGATGTCATACTTAATTTATGGGTTTTATTGGTTGTATCAGGAAAGGAGTCATGAACCCTTCTCAGACAAAGTCCGTTCTTTTGAGGACTGAGATGAGTTTCTTTAACCTAATATCCTCCCTTGGTTTGAAGTATGGCCTATTGCTTAGTTGCGTTTTATAACCTTGAGAGAGGGAGCGATTGTATGGGAGTGGAAGGAAAGTGGTTTCTGCTGGTATCCATATGTTAGCAGTATTAAAGAAAAATGGAACAGAGCAAGGGCATGCTTCCTACAAAAGGAAAACCATTTATAAAAAATAAAAAAAACGAGCCAATTCAACGCTGAATTGGCTGCCAGGTCGAACACTAAAAGTTCTCTCTCGTGTTTGTTGGTTTAATGAATGGTCTTCGCGCTCTGCAGGCGTTCCTGTGGGGGAACGCGGTTGCCGGGCAGCTGTTCATCTGCATCTGGCGGCGTCGGACGTCAGCAAGAGCGCTGAGGACCGGGGAAACCGATGAATAGCCACACATTAAACCTGCTCTGAAGCGTTTCCCTGCAGCCGCTGACGGGGGAAACGGAGAGCCCTTTGACATCAATATTCCCGCTTCATTGTTCACTGTAAAGCAGCCAGCCCCGCATGTGGGATACGAGGCCGTTGTTTGCCATCTGCCGTTGCACTTCGGCTGTCCGCTTTTAGCACACCAAAACGGGGGCGGGGCCGTGTTCATCAATTGGCAATTGGATTGGCTTTTCATCAGACCTGGCTTCGTTTTAGCAACGCCCACCGCTGATTGTGATTCACCCCCCTTTGTTCTTTTTTTTTCTGGGTCTCATACATTTAATTAGACAATGTTTTGAAATGACAGTATGGTTGCCAGTTCCTGAGGGGGGGGGGGGGGGGTCCGGTTGGTAATGTCACAGAGTAATCGTAATGTTCCCCTGTGAGGGCTAGATGTCGTGCTACAGGCCTGGAGATAGCCTCTGTTTGAGTTCAAGTGTTCAGCAGAGCTGAAACTTATCCTTCAAAACTGTCTTTTTGTTGGAAATCACATCCACCGAGCGTGTGAGTGAGCTTCAGGCATTGTCTGTCTCCGGAGCTCTTTACACATGGGAGAACTTTACCCTGCAGCCTAACCCGGCCTTTCTTCCTAAAACGCTTCCGTCACTCCGTATAAACCAGTCAGCGGAACTGGAGGCCTTCCGTCAACACCCCTTCCGGTCGGACGGAGAGGGTCTCCTCCGCACGGCGTGGCCCGTGAGAGCACTAGCGAATTACGCGCAGAGAACAGAGATCTCACGACAGGCCGAAGCGCTGTTGATCCGGGGTGGATCTCAGTGGCAGGGTCCAGGCTTTGACTAAGCAGGGGCTGTCCTGGTAGTTCACTGAGACGCTAAAGATGAAGGATCTGCTTAGGGAGCTGAGGTTCCAGGGTGCATCGGTCGTGGACATCTTCAGCGCCGCAGTCTTGGCGACCCTGCACGCGTTCACCAGGCTCGATAATCGGCTGAACGTCATGGGTTTGGGATCAAATCACAGAAATGATGAGAACCAATGCACCCAACTGGCAATTCCACATTAATTTGCCGTTTTATGTACATATCAATGCTTAGATAAAACCGAAGCCTCACGTTTTTTGAAAACATGGGTGAATCTTTAAAAAAAAACCCAGAGATAATTTACGTCCGTTGTCACACAGTAGCCAATATAGAACACCTCTGTTTTTCATCACCAGTCTAAATGCTATATAATTATTATGAAACCTTATTAATGACTATTAATATTGTATTACCATAGCAATGAATGCCTCTCTCCGTAGCACCTAACCTAACCCGAACCTGTGCTTAATCCCATATCTTTTTCAAGTCGCCCCTTATGTAATTCCAACTGGATACGATTATATAACAACACAGTGCTTGCTTGAAATGACTGCATTCACAGTTGTTATCAGCAGTAGCAGGATTCTTAATGTCCACCTAAAGCTAATATCTGACCATAAGTATCAGTATATTTACAGAATTTACACAACGTGTACGCATTTTTCAACCCCTAAAATGTACCGTGGTGGGTTGTCTCCCGTCTTTTTCATTTGGACCTACTCACAATAAAGAGACCCAATAAAGAGCGCTATTAAATCAATAATGCCCTGCAGAAAAATGATCTCCACAAACATCAATGAAGCCTTAATTCAATATTTGGCACATGACACAATGTTGATCAATCCTTTCAAATGAACTGGCAGCTCTCTCTGCGAGCCAGCTTCACTATGGTTAGATATTATCTGTATATCCGGTTATTGCCTTCCAACTGTAAAACACCATACGATGTGAAATCCATAACACGTAACATCTAAATGAACGTAATAGATCTCTCACGGCGTTCCTCTCGTAGCTCTACAGAAGGTAACTGTAATCATTTTGACACTGCGTGAGACTTCTGCCTTCAGGGGACGAAACTAACCTTTCAAAATAATTTGATTTCGTCAAATATTTCTTTGCTTACACCTATCTACCCACCCAGTGAACGAATGGATATGGAAGGATGATGAGAAGATTTCTGCTTCCAGACAATTCCATGAGTGCTACGGTATCCCCAAATTGGACATCTCTGATTGTGTAATGGCACTTTTGGTGAGCCAAATGAAATTTAAATGTCAGACAAAACCTTTTCCTAGCACTTATGAAAGCAACCCTATCTCCTGAGCTATGCTTCATAGGATCATGTTGCCAGTAGGCTGAACTTTGAAATGCGACCAGGCACAATATATCGATCTCTAATTCCACTGCTGTTAGAATTCGTTCCAGGACGGGCAGTATTTGGAATCCTTTCAGGAGTAAAGGGGAAATCTAGGATCCTAGAGAAAGAGTTTGAATGCGTGATGGAGCAGTATCAGCTTCTGGAGGAGAGTGTGGAGCTAGAAGAGAGTGACCCCACGTCCGTGACACCCTGGGATATCGAGCTGTTGGAACCTCTCTGTCCGGAGAAGCTGAGGTGAGTGTAAACCCCCATTTACTAAACGTGGTTGAAACTTCTATTTGACAAGATCAACGTACAAATTTCCTAAACAGTGCTTAAAAGGGGCTTTTGCATCTGTGTGGCTTTTTTTATCTAAGCATAATGACTTTGAGATGGCAATAAATTATATATATTTTTTAAAACAATGCTAATCCATTAACAGCTGTTTACCATCGCCCTGTTTCTACAGTGTCACGATCAGGGGTCTGATTCACCCTTCGTTCATCGCAACACTGCATTGTCAGGGCAAATGAATCGTTGGTCAGTCGAGCGAATGCTTCTGCAGAACCCCTAAAGGTCTTAGCACCCACTGCAAGACAATCTGTAATACCACACGAGGCATCTCAGGAACGGATCACGCAGACAGGCAGACACAGGAATCCGAGATACAAGGCTAAACCGTTGCCGTTTGTTGATAGGGGATGATTTGCTATGTGAGTTGCCCTGGATAAGGGCGTCTGCTAAGAAACCGTGCAGTGTGCAACGTTTAATTACATAAGTTCAATAAAAAAAACTGCCTAAACATTATTCTGAAATGATAACCTCCTTTGAAT
This sequence comes from Hiodon tergisus, assembly GCA_025775045.1. Taxonomy (NCBI): domain Eukaryota; kingdom Metazoa; phylum Chordata; class Actinopteri; order Hiodontiformes; family Hiodontidae; genus Hiodon; species Hiodon tergisus. Next base: position 14,655 of record JAOVYW010056893.1, on the reverse strand, counting down.
CTTGATCTCAATTAGGGATAGAACTAACAGCCGCAACCTCCACCATGGCGATTATGAGAAGGCTGCCTGGTTTTTTATGTTTTTGATCAGAGTTTGGGTAAAAATTAATTTAATTTTAATCTTAAATCACCGAAGATAATTCACAAGTATGACATCACCTCAAGTTGCAGTTGTGAAAGTAGTGAAATCCTTTACTTAATTTACTTTATTTTGGATTTTACCCTCATCTGTTTGGTTTTATCACGTGTTTAGATTTGGAGGAAGCTGCCTCGTACATAGATAAATTATGTCGTACGGGACAATGGACTGAAAAATTCTGATGGACGATCGTCGGTTTTGTAAACGGAGTTATCACCAAAAAGACTCCCCTTTTAGCAGCAGTGTCTGCATCTGCACTGTGACCTCAGCAGCCTCTCTGTGAGCACATCGATTTTTCTCCTGCATTACGGATAATTGCTGATTGCACACAACCCGATCCCCCCCGAGCGGCCGGGGAGAGGGTAGCCAGTAAACATGAGGGCTGCTATCCATATCTGGGGCACGCAATAAGCAATAACCAGTTACAATAGTGTGGTGGGTAAGAGCCTTGGTGAGATATCTCTGCAGACCCAGACCCCAGGTCTCTTTCTCTTTCGTGGGTGTTGAGGCTGGCGTTACTCCGCCATCGTAAAAACATCACGTGGGTACTGACTTTTGAATCAAAACAGCATATTATTTTACAAAATAATCCTTAAACGGAACTTTAGGGTTCTAAAGAACCTCTTGCTCTTTGGGGACTGGGAGTTTTTGTGCAACTATATATTGTCTGAGATTGAACTGAAATGATTTTGACCATAAGACACATCCCCCTCATTCATTTAGAGATTAGGTTCCGTATGCTATAGTTGCTATAGATGAGATTGTTGGGAGACCCAAATCTAATCTGTAAACAATCGTCACAACAAACACAGAAATCTAGTGGTGGGTACAGTCAGAGCAGGCAGTGACTATAGGATGTATCCACCCACTAACATGTAATAACCGCTAAACGATGAAGCATACCCACTAACGTGTAATAACCGCTAAACGATGAAGCATACCCACTAACATGTAATTACCGCTAAACGATGAAGCATACCCACTAACATGTAATAACCGCTAAACGATGAAGCATACCCACTAACATGTAATAACCGCTAAACGATGAAGCGTGTAATAACTGAGGAAGCGTACCCGCTAACGTGCAATAACCGAGGAAGCGTACCCACTAACATGTAATAACCACTAAACGATGAAGCATATCCACTAACGTGCAATAACCGAGGAAGCGTACCCACTAACGTGTAATAACTGACAAAGCGTATCCAGTAGCGTGTAATAACTGACAAAGCGTATTCAGTAACGTGTAATAACTGACAAAGCGTACCCGGTAACGTGTAATAACCGAGGAAGCGTACCCACTAACGTGTAAAAACTGATCAAGAGGAAATTATTCAATATGGAATGCTGTATTGTGAAAATTAACCGTTTCTGTGCCAGCATCATAATATAATCATTGCAAAATCTCCATCCCTCTCGGATGCATCAGGGTCTGCGTGAATGTATTGTGCATGCAAAAGATTTTTGGTTCAGAGTCAGGACAAACGGAGCAGAATACACAGCATATACTGAGGACAGAGAGCGTTATACATGAAATTAAAGTCTAAGGTGTTGCGTATTCCCGATGCAATTCTGCACCTACTCTTGTTCTGCATGAAGCCACTTTCATCACTTTATGCAAATGACACCGTTCAAGGCCTGCTATGCTTCGTAAAACCTTAAACGTTTATGATGACAAAACCCCTCTCCCCTCTATCTGCCGGACAGGTATATCGAGTGTTTTCGATTTCCAATTTTATTAGGACGTTTCCAACACCCCCCCCCCCCCCCCACAATGGATCGTATCCTCTTATTAATTCACATGATAAATGAATGTACAAGTTGAAGAAAAAATTGCTGGGGAGACATGTCCCTGGGAGTCTGTGGACTGCACGGTTTTCCCTCAATAGGGCAAAAGGCCTGACTTAAGCTGAAATGATACTATTCATCATAGACCCATGTTTTTAAATACTGATAACAACAACTCGGGCTTATTGCCTCTGACGCATACATGTGCATCACATGATACTTACTGGTATAATGTACAGTATAGACGAGAATCGGGCAATAACGATTTTAGTGTGGTCAACATAAGTGTGATGTTAACGGTGACGGCAGTCATTGGTTTAATGACAATGAGACCCAGACTGCCGCAGAGCAATGGTTAATGTTCTTGTGCAGTATTTAAAATTGAGACGCAGAGCAGCAGTCAGGAGTTTAAATCTCAGGATGCCATCTGGAGCAGGCTTGTGTGGGACGGAGATGGTGAACATTTGCCTTAAATGTTAACAGCAATATCTCTCAGCTGTAAACAGCCGGATCTGCCTTAAATGTTAACAGCAATATCTCTCAGCTGTAAACA
>JAOVYW010056893.1:137-12076 GCA_025775045.1 Hiodon tergisus | reverse complement strand
GGATCTGCCTTAAATGTTAACAGCAATATCTCTCAGCTGTAAACACCCGGATCTGCCTTAAATGTTAACAGCAATATCTCTCAGCTGTAAACACCCGGATCTGCCTTAAATGTTAACAGCAAAATCTCTCAGCTGTAAACAGCTGGATCTAAACAGATTTCTTCCATCTACTGTTCTTCCAGCTGATCACTGGCCTTGTTTATTACGTAACTGTTATTGTTATTATTATTATTATGATTATTATTATACTTTAACTTGATTATTTTTAATTCATAGATTTGTTTGCTTTATCTTCCCCTCATTGCTGACATTGTTTAATTTTTTAGATTGTCGGCTGAATAATTTTGACTTTAAATGCGTTAATACGACATGTGGTGAATGTTGTGGCAGAGATATGGATTACAGGATTATTCAGCTGTGAGTTAATAGACCGGTATTTTTTATAATGTTCCTTTGCTCCGTATGAAGATTGAGCTGAACGCACCATACGATTCCTGAGGCTGCATTGCACTCAACATTGTTGAAAAACATAAAATAACGTTTTATTACAAACCGCCCAGGCCTTTTTATGTAGCGAACCCTTTCGGTTAGAGTAGTCTCACAGGCCTTTGCCCCATGGGTAAATTATTGAAAAACTGTAATGTGAAAACTAAAAATAGGGAAACCGCCATTATGCAAAATCCTCTATTATGCATAACGTTATGCAATAAAACGAGCTTGGCTCATTCTGTCAGCGCTGAAACGTGTTGCAAATTAAAGCGCACAGTGCCTCTCGAACAAAACTTCATTAGGCCCTCTTTGCAAGATCATGCAGGATAATATAGCCTGCTAGCTAAAGCTATACTTCCAGCCGCCAAAGCTAGCACAGGACCCTGCAGTGCTGTGTTACACTGTAGAGCAAAGGGCTACTGTGGTACACTGTTACTTGGCCTGTTACTCACGTGAAGCCTCCCAGACCAACAGCATTGCATGTTCTGATAAGTGAAAACAGTGAATTTGATCGAGCTGCCGTCTTTTAATGCTACAGACTGATTATTTTTTAATCTTTTTGGTAAGCATCCTTGTGTTCCGAGCAAATATACTGGTGAGCCAACTTTCGCTTGTTTTCATTGGCTGGTATTACCTGGCAAACCTAGGGAATAGAGGAATAGTCCCACCAACCATATGTTCAATGCCATCACATCCACTGTCTTTACATTTTCAACTGTGCCTTTAAATAAACACCCCACCCCCCTAATTTTTTGTGAAGAAATACTCATCCCACGTTCAATATATATAGCCTACTTTTATAGCCGAATTTATCATCATAATTCACTAACTGTTGGTACAGCTCATTGACCCAGATTGCACCAAACCTCTAGAAGGTGTGTGGCAAGCTATCAAGATTATGAAGCTTTTAAAAGTGCTACAATCGATTACACGGCTTGGCCTTCATCTTGTTTTTTAAACTTCCTAGCCGTTAAAACCTCTAACGCTTCAAAACCCCCTTTTCCTCAGACTAAGCAGCCTTTTAAACAGGTGCGTTTTATTAAAGATGAGGACTTTTTCTAAGTTAGTGTCATTTTCAGATAAACATTTGCTTGGCAGCGTGACCACTCAAATTCAGTGGTAATGACGCACCACAGGTCCAGTATTGAAACTAACCTCAGGGTTAGTGATTTGCAATGGAACGGAAATAAACCAAGTGCTTTAGAGCAGGCAGGCGTAACATTTTAGAGCGCAGAGCAGGAAATTGGAAATGTCTGCTCCTTCGGTGGGGAAACGTGCGGCCGCTGCTGGCTACTCGAAACTGCCACGGAGCTCCGAGATTACATTTAAAAAAACGAAAGAATGTTACACTCAGTTCAGAAGTGACGACACGGGTTCGAATCCGGACTAGTTTAAGGCCCGCTGAGAATCAGCGTGAGCGGCTTTAGAAGACGACAGCACATTACGAGAAGTAACATTTTGATGTTGCATAATTTCAGTTGGCCTACATCTGTATAATTGATACTAGAAGAAAGTAGATGATTCCTTAATGAAAAAAATATGTATAAACAGTGTATATACCCAAAATTATTTCTCTATTACTTCAGAGAAACATAACTGATTCACAGTTAGGCTCTGGCCAGCAGTTTCCTTGGGACATGCACTCCGAATCTTGTCTGCGGGGCCCAGGCCCTCCGTTGGCACCCTTGGGTCCGAATCATTTGTCCGGTCGGGACAGGGGGGGTGGAAGGGTTTCCTCTTTCGCCCCCATTTCCCTGGTCTGCTTCTCATCGTGCAGGCTTTTGCGTCGCGTCGGAGCACAGCTGCTCAGGATTGATCCCTCTCCTGCCTGCTAATGCACTGGCCTGGAATGTGATGTTATTTCATTACTGAGGCAGAAGAGACGCTCTCTCTCTCTCTCTCTCTCTCTCTCTCTCTCTCTCCCCCTGAGGGCGCCGGCCACTGAATCGCATGGAAGCGGACTTGGTGTTAATAACTGGACAGTTTATCCAGACTCCAGCCCCTGGTGCGCAGACTCACAGTCAGTGCTGATGCGTTACGGGCTGCACTGAGCCGAATCAGGGCCAAAGGACAAAGAGGAACAGGCGCCTGTTTAGCGGACCGTGAGAAAAGGACGGGGACTGTCGCGGGCCTTTCGTGGGTTTCAGTCGCCCATAAGAGCGATGGACGTTGGGGAAAATGAACTCGGAGTCTTCACAGTCATTCAGTGAGTACAGAGGTCTAACCCGGTTTTTGTTCCCGTTTTCCGCGGGCTCGGTACAGCGTGGCTCCGTTTCATTTTCGTCTTTTACCTACTGGCGTACACAACTTTCCCCATTGACTCGTGCGCACGCAGGGCTCACAGGATGCCACATCAGCTGGGAACGTTGTTAAAGGCATTACCGCTGATGGGTTTTTAATTGCTTATGTATATATGCTTCAAATCGTTGTGACCCATTTGAGTGGGTTAGTCGTTTTTTATTTATTTAAATAGTCACCACCAAATCAAAGTGATTTTTCTTTTCTCTCAAGCCAGCTTGTAATACGTGATACAGCAATCCCATGTTTTATACATTCTGAAGTTTCCATGCTGCAGAATTCGTATCTTATTGCTCAGATAACGGCGCATTGATTGAGCAGTTATCTACGCTGAGAAATGGCAATGAAAGTAATTGATTAAGTGATTAGCTGAGTGATTAAGGCGAGTTGTGTTGCTTGTCAAACTCCTGTATCACCGTGCCTCTCTCTAATCTGGTTCAGATTTAGATTGCGTTCAATTTACAATCCGAACGAGGGCCTCTTCTACAGACTGAAGCCGGACGTGAATTTAATATGTAATTGTAATTGTAAGAGTGAAACCTTTGTTTAAATTGAGAAATTGTTTCAAATTATACCGACACCACTTACCAGTTAATATTTAAATTTGTCATCAACAAAGCAACAACACTATGAATGTTTAAGGCTTACTCATACGAGTCAAATCTGCTTCGCTAAAATTTAGGCCTCGATATATTGATGAACTCGAAAATCGGAATCCACCTTTCGTTTTTGAAATGATTGGGGCACAGGACATAAAAAAAGGAGCCCTACAGAGACTCCATTTTACATTACACCGCATTCGGTCTGCGCTCTTCGCTGTATTCTCGTCATCCTCACCACGCCTCCGTGGTAAATCTGCTGAATTTCTTATTTCTTCCAGCGTAACACCCGGCTCGCAAAAGTATCGACTTTTTTCCCCGAGATTTCATGTGCATGTTGATAGTACCGATTCGTCTAAAACCGCAAAGACACTTTGTCATCTCCCTGATGAGAAGGGCTTGAATCTGTCTTTATCCACCGCTATTGTGGGGGGGGGGGGCACAGACCGGTGGTGATTGAGGTACAGAAACCATGCCAACAAGGGGTAATGCATGTTGTGACTACAGTGAGCATCTTGGCTCGACGTTAACTTAATCACATTAGTCATGCCATTTAAGTTCAGAGAATACCTAATTACTCCCTGAACGAACAACAAAAGCCAAATCCGTTAACTTTTTTACGAAAAATAACTACTCATCTCTATTTTTTTTCTCTTTCTTTTGGCGGAATAAACACTTAGCTTTTCTAATGAAGTGAAGTGGCACTAATACTTTAGATCAGCAAAATATCCAGTCTAACTAATGACGGCACTGAAATTTACACAAACACACGAGGTAAGAGGGTCATGAGAATAGGCCTCCTGGCGCCTGTCTGAACTCACCTGTCATATTTTTTTTAAGCCACCAAATTTCGGCCATTTTGAAGAAGCTTGACCACCCTTCTTCCTCTTTAGGAACAGTCCTGCACATAAAGTTGTATGCTAGATGACACTTGAATCCGCACTACGCTAAAAGGCTTTAAATGGGTAGGCCTCTGAGCGTGGCTCAAGTGCCTCGGTAATCCAGTGAAGGTGTCGCCCGCCGACGCTATCTTGTGTCGTAAAAACTTTTCAGTGGCGACGCTCGAGCCCATTCATTTTCAGCCTGTTTTCTGAGGGTTGCAAACCCGCCTGTCAGAACACGACTTCGTCACGCTTGCCATAAGGAGAGTCTTTGTGACGACAATGGCTTCTGTCAGCGCACCCTCCCACCGCGGAATCACAAGCTGATAGTATTGATAAATCACATTAGCCTTTGAAGCATGAAGGAATTCTGGAATATTCCTTTATTCTTCTATTGACTGCCACGGAGGGTCTCATGAGCTCTGAAAAGCGATGAGCTCTAAATGAACAAAAACTTGCTTAACACTTCTGACATATCCCGTGAGGCGATACGTGAGTCAGAACGCATAAAATTGTTTGGGTTTGTAATCCCTTGCTCAAGGTCCTCGTACCTTTATAAAAGGCATTTTGAAGGGTCGTGCATGTTTACCGACATTACAGTCATTCAACCTTGAGATGCGTGTCTCGTGTACAGAAAGGGAGGAAGGAGGCGAGACCGCCTTTGTTACGCCTTTCAGGTATGCGCCCGCCGTTTGGCCCAGGCACAGGCGAGGTGCAGTGGATGAGTGGTGGTGGGTGGTGGGGTCAGGGAGTCTTGCAGCCAGGGCATGGTCAGAATACCTATTCTGCACTGTGCAATGCTGCTCACGTTCTCCTACGGCAGAGAAAAGGAATGACCTCTGAGAGCCAGAGGATACGGGTTGGCTTTGTAAATGAACATGTCAGCATGCTAACCGCCTCAGCCTGGACTCATGAAAAAAAGACGAACACAGTACAAAACTGATATATTTCAAATGAATGTGTCTTAAAGTACGCTCACAGCAAACGTCTCGCAGGAAATGTGAAACCACAAAATAAGCACAATGAATTTAGACTAAGAAACCCAGTAAATGGAACATGTTTATTAAAAATCAATGTCTGTTTTATTGTTTGTGATCTGAAATACTAAAATCACTGATATACTTTTACTTTCTCTGCTGTTATTTATTTTGTAGTTATTATTTGTAAGAGAGGAAAACCAACTAGTTTGAAAAGTTTTGGTCCAATTCTGAACATGACAGACAGTCCCACTGACCCCCCCCCCCCCCCCCATCCCATTTAAACCTCACGCTCAAAGCCAGATAGCCAAGTAACTTCTGGAATATATATTCAAAATTTGAGGCTCCAGATGGTTCAACCGTTTTTAAAACAACAGTAAGTTCAGCACATGGATATTGCCGTGAGGAGCTGATGGGTGAGATTTACAGAGACAAGGCTGGAGGGGGCTGCCAGTCATATCTGTGGGCGTGACACGGCAGGAGGTGCGACATAGCAAGGAAAGATTCGGCAAACCTGAGCAGGGGTTTTTCCCTCTGTATGCGCGTGGAAGAACCAGCAATGATCAGTTCTGCTGCTACCAGGGTTATTTTACTTCCTTTCTGTCATGTCAGAGTAGCAAAGTGTAGTGCTGGTATGGGGCCTTAACCACTGTGCCACCTACTGGTGGTTACCACTCCCTGAAACGGCCCCTGATTTCCAGCCTAGTCACGTTTTCATTTATTCATTTATTTATTTTACCGTTACGTATTTATTTTCAATCGTCTCGGTCTCATTTCTTTTAAGTCATCTGAAACGGCCCAAGGGTTTGGGCAGATTGTGTTTGTTCCCCGGGTTTGTGATGACACGTGTACTCTGACAGATTTGAGGACAGTTTTGCATAATCAGAATCCGGCTGAACGCCGTTCACCATTGACTCGCAGAGCCGGGGTGCCGTCTGTGCAGAAGAATCACAGCAGTGTTCAACTCTCCCTTTCGCCCTCTGCTTCTAAACTGGCTCCTAACTGATAAAATAGAAAAAATGCTATTTTTGCTAATTTGTGCAAAAGGGAATTCTACAGTACTACATGCAATGAGACACGCCTGCTGTTTATATGCAGATATAACAGACAGGGCTGCAGCCATAGGAAACACATAGATCAAATCTGGGACATTTCAGGGTTGCATTCCCAACATTTTACTGTCAGCTGATTTAATCTGAATATGTTTTCTGCGCTTATCTAGTTACGCAGGCACCTGCATTTGTGTTCAGAAATGCCTAAAAATACACGTGAACGTACCTCTGTAAGCTATTTAGAGCGTGAAACGGGTTAGCGTTATCCGGGAGAACCTAGCTCTCATTACAGCAACCCCTACGCCTCCTAATTTTGTTGTCTGCATGCTTAGTTTCTGACAAACTTCAGAATAAAGAAGCAAGCCAGAGACAGTGAAAATCTTAGTTCCTGGGTCTTTAAACAACGCATCCTCCTTCAATCAGGCGAATTCTCGTTAGGACTAAAACATTTAGAAAAATCTGCAATCTCAGTTTGTGCATTAAGGTTTGCAAAAACTCGCTGGGAGATAAAGTGTTTTTTTTTTTTTGGGGAAATGGTGACTATGGTTGGACAGGGTATGCGTTACGTTCCCCCCATGGATTCACCTCAGTGCTTCATTTGTAAATCAGGAGGTCCAGAAAAAAAAACAGAGAGGGTGCTATCAAAATAGGCGCCAGTCCGAATACAAATTGGGCACAGATCCAGTCACATAGGTGCCGGTCCGCATCTGGGAGGTCCCCAGATCCTGTTCCGGCAGGATCCGGCATAAATTAAGCCCTAATTCACCTCCCTCCTGGGTTCGATGTGTCCAGCAGCTTACACTTGACCACCTACTTAAATATCTGACACAATACTGACAAAGATCTGGCATGTATCCCAGCTAGGTTTTATTGGGATTGATGACGCCACACTCCCTGCTGGAGGACCTTCTCAGTTCCATGTCCCTCAGCTTTTAAGATATGACATACTTACATTCTGCTCCGACTAATGACAAACGTAATCAATTTTTTACAGAGTTAGCATAGGTAACAATTAACATGAAATGTTAAGCAATTTGTCATATACCGTAGTGAACAGTGCCATTTGTCATTATGATGTCAGTGTGATGTCAAACATAATTGAAGCAGTAAATCACTTGCACACTAAACGTGAATATCTGGAATCTCAGGTTTGTCTAAAACTGAAACTTAATAAATATAATATATACGTATACATCGTTCGTTATGGCGGATGTGTCACTTTGAAAGTAAAAAACAGTGGAGTACACACGTTGTCACGAAGCGGCCGTGGTTGCCATCATTTTACTGAGCCACTGAGTAACTTTCCACCGCGCCACAACCCCACCGTCTCGATCACCACGGTGGGTTCTCCTCCCGCCGTGTCGCCTGTGTTGACGCAATTCGCCGCCCCACTCAATCGCTGTCCTAAGGTATGATAAGGTTGGAGTTTATTTGCCAGAGGTACAGAGATAAGATTTCTTGCCTGCTCTTTTCTTTGTGTGCCTGGGGGGGGGGCCTGGATGTAGACTTTGTTGCACCTATTTGATTCGTTTCATTTTTTTGGTTTTGTTAAAGAAGAACTGAAGCTGACCTGCCCTGCCACAATGTTGTCAAATAAAGAGACATTTCTATACCTAGTTTACCTGTCATTGCAAAGAGAAGAAGCCGGCTGTGGTTAGTTAAATTGAACACCACAGGGATTTACAAGGGCAATTTAAATGTTGAACTTGGTTCTGTGCTCTAACAGTTTGAGATATCTTAGACATGAGTGTTTTGTGCTCAGTAAGATGACAGAGGGACTTGTCAGACCAATGAGTGATTTCAGTGTATCCTTTCTGCTTCTGTATAATAAATTTTCTTTGTAGATTCTTTGCATACTGAATATAAAAAACATACTCTAGTAATGTTATACTTTGAAACTGGTAAAATTAACTCGACTCAAACCATCCTTACCATGAAACATCTGTTGGGAAGGTGTTTTTTTGTTATACTATCAGTAAAAGAGGAAAATCATCAAAGGCTGATCGAGGTTTCAAACGGGTAGTCAAATTTTTACATGCGCCACCTGTTAAGTATACAAATGGGTTTTGTACTACCATCACACAACCAAGGTGCTTACCATGTGCTTCATCTGGCCAGTGGATTATGGGAAATGAACACGAGGGCAGCTTTAAATCCGCTCCATGATACGACATGATTGATCATTGAAAAGGAATATTTCAGGAATATAATCAGTAATTTATTTTTTGATGCAATACAATACTCATGTGTTTTAGGCGTAGTCAGTTGAGAAAAGGGTAAGAGAACAAATAGTAATTTGACACAACGCATCCATGACTTTTAAAGCAGTTTATATCCCCTCTTTCATGTCTAAAATAGTCCTTGTCAAATTCACAATTTATCTAAGGTGGCCTTGCCTAGACTTCCTTGCCCTCTCCTGAATGATTTTGTCCGCTACGTCTTTGCTTTTGTGGACTTCAGGTAATCCATGTCTAACCCTAGACAGCGTTACTAAAGCCTCTATTTCAGTTGGCTTCACAGCCCCACTCAAATGAGCCCATTCGCTGAGCTGACCGGCTGATCAGCTCTGATCTGAGCTCCGAGCTCCGAGCTGATCTTTTTGGTGTCCATCTCTATACACAAAAAATGTAAGTTACCTTGTTTGAATGATTAGGCGGTGACATCACGGAGGCTGAGAGTTAAACGCGTGATACCATAACAATTTGTGAGCGGACAGAAGTGCTTTACTCACTTGTGATTCCCTTCTCAATTAATGATATGCCCATGTGGACTCAACTGACAGCTCTATTACGACTTAATATATTTGGAGAAACAGTGAACAAGTGCAAATAAAACTAACAGTTGCATAAAAGACAGTGGGATGGCTGATTATACAGAGCTATGACGTTACCATGACGATACCAGGGACACAGGCCAACATATATATTATATATAGAAATCAGCATTGACAAAATGATTACGGATCCTGTCTGACATTGCCTGCTTGCTTTCCTCAATAGTGTTCCCAAAATTCCAGCTGAATCCCCTCACACTGATGTTTATTGATAGGATCAACATGGCGGTTCCTCTAGCACGTAGACGGGAGCTGAAAGGCTGGACGTCGGCCGTTATTGGGAGTACAATGACAAGCTCTTTACAAGAAGCCTGAGGCAGTATTCCCCCTCAACTCCTAGCCCGAGCTGTCCCATCTGGGGGATTATACAGTCCTTGGGGAGAAGGAAAATTGCAGTCTGGATTATTACAGATGCCCAATTCAAATCTGTGACCTTGCGGGTTTAATCAGAAGACAGATTGCTGGCGCCGTGATATCCTTCAATTATTATTTTAAGATAGCAAAGCAATATTTGATCAAAGGTTATCAAAGTCATCACCGTGCCGTGATTGGGTTGGCTTTACAGAAACATTAATTTGCCTCCTAAATATGTAAGGACATCATTATGTCACTATACCTGTCATAACAGTGAGATAGTGTTTTAACACTATATTTTCAACACATTTTTAAAAATAGATATGGTTGAAAGATTTTAAAAAAATGAAAATACTTTTATAAAGGATGTTCATTGCGTACTAGACAAAAAAAGAGGTTTTTAATCGATGAAAGAATATCAATTAATATTACAGAATAAAATTCTCCACCACTGGTACCAGCATATTGACATTAAACCATAGATTTTGTCATTATATGCTTGGAAAGTAAACACTCAAAATTCCCTTTCATACTCTCAACATTGTGTGTGTTCTGTAATACGAATAACTACACTTAATCATGAAATCCTATTGCCGTTCCTCTGTTGAAGTAAGTAAAGGATAGGGATGTATTTAAACGTGCTGCATTTTCGCCAAACTCCAGGATGTATCTTTGAGACGCATGGGTGTTAGTCGTTCTTCTCAAACCACTTCAGTTCTTCATGAATTCTTCTGGGAATCCCTGTCTCGGTAAAACCCTGTCGTGAAATATAAATATGGAGAGATAGATAAATAAATAAAAACACTTTTCCCACTCTATTTCCACACTATTTTCACACTCTATTTCCACACTATTTTCCCACACTATTTCCACTCTGTTTTCACACTCTATTTCCACACTATTTTCACACTCTATTTCCACTCTATTTTCACACTCTATTTTCCCACTCTATTTCCACTCTATTTTCCCACTCTATTTCCACTCTATTTTCCCACTCTATTTCCACACTATTTTCCCACTCTATTTCCACACTATTTTCCCACTCTATTTCCACACTATTTCCACACTATTTCCCCACTCTATTTCCACACTATTTTCCCACTCTATTTCCACACTATTTCCCCACTCTATTTCCACACTATTTTCCCACTCTATTTCCACACTATTTCCCCACAATTTTCCCACTCTATTTCCACACTATTTCCCCACTCTATTTCCACACTATTTTCCCACTCTATTTCCACTATTTTTGGTGGGGCGCTGTAATTCAGGCCTTTGTGATTCATAAGGGCACCCAATAAGATTAATTGACTTTCTTGCCATCCGTCATTTTGGAGCGTGTAACAAGGTGTCTTCCTGACTTTCATGTTTGGAATGAATTAACTTTGAAGTCACTTTGATGCTGCCATTTTTCTCTCTCCCTCTCTCTCTCTCTTTCTCTGTCCAATTAGAGATGTGTCTGGGATTAGTGCTTTTCAATTCGCCACGGCAGGTCCTGTGACGACATTGGACTGCTTTTAAAAATAGACGAGTTTAAGGTGTGTGAACGGACAGGCCAAGACATTGCTTGATGTTCCCCTGGATGGTGGAGGGTGGGAGTTTTGATCGGAGAGAAAATTGCGCTAACTAGGCTGCGCTGCCTTAAAACCGTTGGCAGGTCTTCCGTTCCTTTTTTAATTGCTTGAAATTATTTTTGTGTTTTTCTCTCCGATTTGAAATCCTACAAATCCAGCTGTAACACACATGGCAGTGTGACTCGGAGTACTCTGTGATCCAATCGTCTTTGAGCCGTCCATCTGTTTTACACTCGGCAGGCTACACAGCCTGCAGAAGAGCCTCAGCAGCGATTGGAGAGAGGCACAATCCTCTGAACAACGCTGCCAGCCTGCAGGAACCCGGGAAGTCTAAAGTTAGCAGCTAACCGAGCGTAGCCAAGGTTCAGGAGCATCTGGGACGTTAGCCGATCGTTTGTCCTTATATGTAGTTTCAAAGTTCATTATGTTCTGTTTCATTCTTTCTTGGAAAATCCGGCCTCATAGGCGACCGCAATACCAAAGTGCCTTGGACAGCTGGCTGCTAGGATTTTTAAATTAAATGAAAAGATAGCAAAGCAAAGACACCGTTCGAGTCCAGGAACAGGGCAGTCAAGTACAGCTGACAATAGACTTACGGCGCTTTTACATTCTGTCAATTTTTAATGACTGGATACAAACTGAAGCACTTTAGGTTAAGCACCATGCTGAAGGGTTTGACGGCAGTTTCCCTCACTGGAGTTACTGTCTGGTTGTATGGCCATTGACATACAGGTATCGGCTGGTTGTATGGCCATTGACATACAGGTACCGTCTGATTGTATGGCCATTGACATACAGGTACCGTCTGGTTGTATGGCCATTGACATACAGGTACCGTCTGATTGTATGGCCATTGACATACAGGTACCGTCTGGTTGTATG
>JAOVYW010056882.1:0-15844 GCA_025775045.1 Hiodon tergisus | reverse complement strand
ATGTTGTGTTCATGTTGGGTTCATTGTGTTCAAGTTGTGTTACATGTTGTGTTCATTGTGTTACATGTTGTGTTCATGTTGGGTTCATTGTGTTCAAGTTGTCTTACATGTTGTGTTCATTGTGTTACATGTTGTGTTCATTCCTCTTTGTTGCGTTCATTTTGGGTTAATTGTGTTACATGTGTTACAAGTTGTGTTCATGTTGTCTTACATGTTAATTCCTCTTTGTTATTTCCTCAGTGTCAGAGTCTCGGCAAGGCCTGCTACTGGCTCGACCTCTATGCTGAGATTACATTTACATTTCTGACTGTGATAAAAGGGGAGCAGAACGAGAATCTCAAGGATTCTTTGTGCCAACTTCTAAGAAATGAGGCCACTGGAGCCCTGTAGCAGATACCGTGGATCAGAAAAAATAAAAATATCTCCTGATATAATGGCTGCACTGTACAGCCTTTTCAACCCAAAGGTCATGAACATGACATCCTAAAGATGGTCTGGTCTATTTCTGAAAGATGTCTTTCATTTGTCTGGTTAATTTGTCTGGTTTGTTAGTCACTAAAACAGCAACATTCTAACTAGCTGCTCCACCAATGTAGCCTCAGTATCATATAAAAAAATCTATACAATATATACTAATATATACAGCGCCTTGCAAAAGTATTCAGACCCCTGTCTAGTTCTCTCATATTACAGAATTACAAAGGGTACACTGATATTTTGTTTGATAATGTTTGATCATTTACTTTAAAAACATTGGACCTCAAAATAAATGATTGTATTGTGAGCTACAGACTGGAGTAAAGCTGCACGGGTCAGCCATATCAAGAGCTCTGAATAACACTGGCCTGTATTGGTGTGGCGAATGAACAACCGTGGCCCAGTCAAAGTCCTGATCTCAATCCAGTTGAGAATCTTTGGTACTGTTTAAAAAAGAGTCTGCAGGCGTCATCCAACCAATCTGAGCGGCAAAGGTACATACTTACCCCAAATGACTCAAAGTATCGGCAGTGACGTGAGACTCTATCATAATGTATGGGGGTTAAATACATTGAATAACATTTCCACCTTAAAATACCTTACAATAATTGATTTTGAGTTTCAGTGTTTTAAGATGAATTAATACGCACTTTTGCAAGGCACTGTATATATAGCAAAACTGGTAAATACACACACTGAACAGGAGAACATGACAGAACAGTAACAAGGTGATGACTACATTGCAATTGCATAGTACAATCATCACACCCGTTACAGTAAGCACCCTTTGGCTCAGGCTGGGGAAAAGCCTTTCAGTCCAGGTCACAGTCGCTCTTCACATTTAGGCCTTATCACAAACTTTGCTTTGCTGCTGTGGTCTGTTTGTTCACTGTGGTTTATCTTCAAGCCAAGATACTCCCTTACCAAAAAATAATTATAAACAAATTCTCCTCCCCCCCCCCCCCCCTTCTATCCAGCTGAACTCCAGGCTTCTGTGTAATTATAGTAGTGCCTGAAGTATGTGCCTGTTATTATTTTCTCCTTCAAAACAGATAAATTAAGTAAACATATCACTGACCAATTCAGAGAATAATTAATTAAATTGTTTCAAGAAATTATGTGAGCAAATATTTTAAGCAAACGCATACAGTAAATACTTTTCTAATAAATATTCTGAATATTCACTGGACGAGTAACCTTTTTACTTAAAGAACGGAAAACTGTGTAGCAAAGAAATTTGCAACTTAAAAGTAATGCGAGGCAATTAAAACGGCCCCCATTCCCCCCACAGAGAACAATCGGTCGTGTATGCCGCAGGATCACGAAACGAGCACATGACGAAGTCTATGATTTGATGTGGCTGCAGTATGTCATAGCGGGTTGCTTTTTGAGTTCGGTGTGATAACAGACATTGACTTGAATTGTGTTTAACACAATCCCAGCTACTGTTCCCATGGTGATTAAATGATTATCCGAAATATCGCTGAACAAGTTCGAAAGAACGGAAGGGGTATGAGAATTAGATAATAATACCGTTTCGTCCTTTAACGTTAAGGATGTAGGGAACTGGTAGAGTGAGAAAGCTGTGGGGTCGTTTAGATGTTTTATAAATTAACAAAAATCAGGCTCGTTCTGAAGTCCTCTAGACCAAGTCTTGAGTACTTACTGTAAGCTGTTATGGAGGGTGATGGACGGGTGTAATTATTATAGTCAATTATTGTAGATCATTATCATAGTGTTGATACTAAAATATTAGTATTATATTAATAATAATAGTATTTTTGGTATTTAAGGTAAACCATTGCATGCTAGCCCACTAATTTTGCTAGCTACTCCAGGTAAAGGTCAATTTAAAAATTATTTAAATGGGATTATGTTTGGTACATTCAAAATGATTACATTCGTGTTTAGAATTTTATGAAAATTTTGGTAAATACTAGTTTTGTTGAACAGAGTACATTGGGTCTTTAACACTAAATAACTCCTTAGGTATTTACGAATTGAGGGACATTATTTTCTGACGGACCACGTTGACTGAGTGGGTTATCTCTGAAGCTCTTGAATTTAAACTATCAAATTCGCAGCGCGGATAAAAATAAATACACACCGCTTTGCTGATTTAAGTTATTCCATTCAATTTCGTTTCTGGTTGGGTTTGTAACAAAACCATTTCCAAGCAATCGTGAGAAGAGAAAAAAATCCCGCGTGCATTTAAATGTATTAATAATTTATGTAGTAGCTTCAACGTGACATCTGCAAAGTATTTTGTAGTGTTTTGTCGCTAGTATTTTATACAAATAATCTGTATTCATGTATCCAATTAAATCCAGGAACCTCAGATTAATTATTAATTTTTTTTGAACTGACTTTCTATTCTAAAGTGTTTTTTCAGTTCTTATATTGACCATAATTTAGCCCGAACGGAATGGAACCTTTGCCCGTTTATTCTACACTTGTTCATTGAACGAGGCTAATTATATTACCGTTCATTGATCTTTCATAACTATTGAAGTTCAAGTTGCTTCGAGGATTTGAAATCGGCCACTCCGTTAGCCACCAACTCGCCTCGGGTCGAGCAACTGTTAGTATTCATCTTCACGTTTCGTACGTGAATGCAACCGTTGGTATGGAAATGAGCCCAAAAAAAGGGTGTGTTTTGAATTTCAAACAATATTGAAGGATTTCCTCTCAGTTTGGTCATGATGTACATTATAGGTAGACAGGACAGATATCTAAATATCTACAATTTATATTTTATATACTACAGTGTAATTGTTGTTAATATATGTGATAAATGCTCAAAGAAGCTACAGATTATTTAAAAAGTAAATTACGGTTGAAAAAATGAAAACTTTTATTATTATTACATAACGTCATTTCATTTTGATCAGTATTTTTAAGAAACTTTTTCAATTCAGTACGAAAACGGGCTAAGAAAATGAATATATAAATAGAATAAAATACAGAGAGACAGTCAAGAAAAAAGGCGGTATAGTAGTTATGAAAGTATTCCTCTAATGGCGGAATAGTCGATAGTGTAAATAAAGTTATAGTCTTTTACACATTATAAAATAAAATTCCAAATCAGATAAATGTTTAAAGAAAGGAATTCATCCCGGATTCTATTTATGTTGTGTGTGTTGGTCTGGTCACATTAAGATCTCATGACGATGAGGGTCTGCTCAGTGTTTAAATGTTTAATGTAAATTTCCTATGTGTATTTTTTTTTTCAAGGCCTCTTCACAGAACTTTACAAACTAACTCCATCGTGTCTCTGTTTATTCTTGCGTTAGTTATGAAAAAACGTGAAGAAAAATAAGAATAGTTTAATTGTTGTTGTTTTTTGCCCTCGTTATAGTTAATAATATTACAGTAGAATGCTATAATGGTATGAAGTAGCTTTAACACATAGTGTTTACATTCCAGGAAGCACTTAACTAATCTCATGCTTGGCAGACAAGCTTTTTAGCATTAATGTGAATACTGAGTGGAGGAAAATAAAGGATCAAAAGATCAATAGCTCTTAAACTCACTCATGAATGATTAACTGAGAACGTTGAAAACATATTTATTTTTAATATCATGGAGTGTTATATGAAGAACCTGGAAGGCTTTTCTTAAAATTGCAGTTTTGCCCGAGTATGAATACAGTCAGTTCCCTTCAATCTGTAGGAGAGGCCTGTTTTAGTCTGTTAAGAACATGTACTGCGTCTTCATTGCACAGTGGACGCTTAGTTATCTGGCCTTAATCCACTACAACACATAACAGCGTCCTCTGGTTCTGCTTTCATCACATGGTGTGTGGATTCAGAATCCAGATATTGTGAATCTGAGTTTGTGTACAGTACTCTGATGTTCCCTTTCAAATGAGGCACACAATGGCATCTCCTCTGTGAAACATAAAATTATATTGTTCAAAATATGGTTCTGTTAAATAAATATATATATATATATAGTGTATATAGCTTATATTGTAGGGTAATGGACCATGCTAATTTTCTCCGTCTAAACAGGGTAGGCTTTAGGATCTTGGAGTATCTGGTCAGAAAAGGTGGATGAATGATTTCTTTGAGTTAAATAATGTTCTGCAGTGATATGCAGGGCCTCCCCCACATGGAGGAACAGCCAGGATAGCTGTTTCTACTCAGCTGTGATAAGTTGTGATAAACTTTGTGGTATATTATTATTTTAAACGGAAAAGTGTATTAGCCAGTACACCCTTGGCTATTCCTGGAGGTATTGTGACTGCAAGATGCTGGGGGAGAGAACGGACCAGAGCTGCTTACTAGGGTGTGACATCTCCTGAGGAGGGTGGGTCAGTTTGCAGGCAGTACTATCTACTCAGTTCTGAAACCAGGAAGGAGACCAGGAGAGGTAAATACCACAGCGTTATCTCTTAATGTTGATTTATTTCTTAATCATAATAACATTCAACTCAGTCTCTGATGTCATGGGGGAAAGTTGTTTAAAGTTCTTCTAATACTTAAAAAAAAATATTATTCAGGCTTTAAATCTGGGATGTAACCTTAACCCCAAATAATAATAATAATAATAATAATAATAATAACAATAATAATAATTTTTAATTCTACATTTTTTAAATACATTTTTCACAAATTGTGTTCAACTTCTCGAAGTTACTAATGTCCGCTTCAGACCGTAGTTGATAAGATACGGAAAATAAATACTAAATCTCTTGGGCGTTTCCGGTGTATTCTGAAGGGGATTTACAGGTCTGTCATTTTGGTTGGCTTTAGGACCCAGTGAGTAACAAAGGTAACATTTACCTGTTTGATACTTACAGATAAAAAGGTCTGTGCCCATAATTGGAGAATTTCCTATGGGCGAGGCACCTGCTTGTTGACGTCACAGCCTTCGAAACTACCTGTATCGGGGTGGCGAGCATTTAGTTAAGCAGTTTCTATCGTTGTAGGGCGCATCTTGGAAAAAGGCGGACTATTTTCCACGTAGATCCATTTTTAAAGGAATTATTTTCTCGGACCGTTCTTCTGCGAATAGAGAATTAAACGAAGATTTCAGCCTGATGGAGTGTTTCAGGTGTTTGGCGTTTGCAAGTTCAGTCCTTTTTCTTCAGGTAAGATTTGTTTCTTTTGACTTTCAGTTACGGTTGGCAGTTTATATTATTTTTTTATTTTTTTTATCTCGTCTGGTTGTAAGTGAGGGAAGTCGATGTCTATATTTAGAAAATGTATAGTAATTGTAACTTTAAACAAAATCAAACATTTCGTTATTCTGCGACGTTACATTTCGCTTATGAAATTAGCTCATACTATTTTAATGTTTGGTTAACTTAATTCTCAAACTCGTCGGGAAACTGATAAAAGTTGACTCCGTCGCAAACATAATTTTAAAGCTTGTCTGCCGAAGAAGCTCGTCTGAGGGACGTTTTTTTTCGCCTGGTCTTCTAAAATGGGCGAATCTCTGCCTCTGTGTTATAGGTTTTTACCGCTGGGTTATGTGAAGACGACCTGCCTTGCCAGCCTGGCTTCACAGCTGATCATTTTGTCTTCAGAGTACACCGAACTCCGTTACACGTAGGCCAAAGACTGGGGAAAGGTAAATGCAGATTTTATTTTTGTTTCCACCTCAGCCTCACCTTAAATACGAAGCATTGCGAGACTCCGGGTTACAGGGTGCCCTTCTCTTCCTCTTCACACCGAAACACCGACCGCCCCTTGGTTGCTTGGTTGGGCGGTTTAGACACGAATAGGACTCTGAAAATCACCACGACGTGGCTGGCCTAAAGCGTTTTGGTAAAGTCTTGAGCGAGTTGTTAACAGAATTAACTTCACCATGAACGTTTTGTTTATCAGAGTGTGCAGACCCCATGTAGAAGGTGCTGTCGGGGTCAGGTGTTTTGAAATGGGTTTAAAAACAATTTCTGGTCTTTATTTCACACCTCACAGGAAGTGAACGACGTTTTTGCTTCGTTGTTCTGTGGGTTGCCGAGAATACCTCCGTTTAATTAATATTAATGATGCTTTATTTTATTTAAATGTTAAAGGTGAATAATTTTCAGCACTTCATGACAAATTCTATTAGTAAAAATGCGTTATGACACGGTTTGATGTCCAGATTGTAAATTGAGTTTACTGGGCTGTTAACGCAAGTGTTCTCAGTGTCCATGTTTGGCAGTTCAAATTCAAGATTTTTCACAATTTCAGCAATCGAGAGAACTAGTTGTCCACACGTTATCCTATTATTGAACTTAAGTGCTGGTTGCTGAGTAACGTCATCAGTGTAACATGGTAAAGGGAAGTTTCTCCAGGCGTGTAGGCACACGCTTGTAAGTCACCCGCCGTGGTGGTGGTGGTGGTAGGGGATAGGGGTAGACCTTAATCAAACTACAAATGCCTGTCTGCAGAACTGGAATATATGCCAACTGCAATTGGCTTTGAAGGTTCTTTGAAAACATCTCAACTCTAGGCTTTTTAGGAGTCTTGTTTTTTTCAAATCTCGAATGGCCAATTTTGTACCTACACTAAGTTTGTGTGATCATTGTCAGTTAACCTGTGATCTTGTTCCACTTCTCTCTGAGTTGTATTTGAGTAAAAAAAGATCCTGCATGGATATTAAGTTATATTTAAAAGGTGATTTCTGAAACGCCCCTGTTTACCTGTATGTGTCTGGAAGATGTTCTTATTCGAAGTCTTCCGCCACGGTGGCCCGGTTTGCTGTGAGTGTAAGTCGTACTGCTCAAACAGGAGGTTATTTTTCATGGGTTCAGGGAACCAGTGGACCTTGCTCTCTGAATGTACCTTGCATATATCATTAACCAGCCTCCCTTTGAACTGACCCTGTATACCTCCCAAAAATTCTCAGAGTAAATTCTCCCACGCCCCAAGCTGATTTAAAATGAGGTTAAATTGCTTCTCAATGCTGTCGGTTTGTTTGTGAAAACAAAATGGCTGATTTGGTTTGAAAATGGAGGCTTTGCCCCTCAATGGCCTTGTGAGATCTTATCACATCTAGGTGGTTTCCGTCAGCGTAGGTGTTTTCAGCCTGTTGGTTGTCATGTATGGGTCAGTGCCAGGATATGGCTGTTTTTGTTTTTAGTTTTTTTGCATTGGTTCAAATGAAAAACTGGTTTGCTTGAACAGAAGTCTAGATTACAAGTCAATATGAGCCTTTGCTAATTTTTCGGGGGGTGGGTTTAACATTCCTGTAGCCACCATATGTACACCCTAAAGTGCTTGGATACTAATGGGTTCATCTGGAAAGACGCTGGTGATTTTAACAATTCTGCAGAGTGTTGGGCTGGGTCTGGCAGCTCTTGCACAGTCCTGCAAGTGTGTTACTAGAATCGACTTGCCCAAAGTGAGACTTTAAAAAAATAAAAAAATGCATTTAATATTTTACTTGGAGTTTGCTGTTGGTTTCAAGGGGTGTGACGCCTTTGTAGGTTAATCTACTTCTCTGAATGGCTCCAGGCCTGTTGGGTTAATGTTCTTGTAGCCAGCATGTTACGTTATTTATGGCTTGCTTTGAGGCGTCCGATATGATGCTTCTGCAGGTTAACTGAGTGCTTCTAGAAGCCGTTTTCTTGCTCGGTCGACTGAATGGGCATAAGGACACGATGACTTGCTCCGCCGGTCGACAGGTGGCCATTACGTGCTATAATGTGAGTGCTTTTGGGATGCTCGTGGCCCAATATGTTAGTAATCACCTATTGGCTGATGGACAGAGCTGGATTTGCTCACTAGTTCACGGTTGCTTCTTGAATTGCAAGAGGAAACATTCCACCCTGCCGTAGGTGGTACTGTCACTGTACGGCTTTCATTTTGGCAGTGAGCATCGATGACTGCACCGGCCGACAGCGGGCCATGTTCAAGTCGGACGATTCCCGCTTTCACGTGGACTTCGATGGAACGGTCCGGCTGAAGAGGGTGGTGAACCTGCACGACGGACACAAGAGTTTCTCTGTCCACGCCTGGGTCTCCGATGGAGTGAAGGTCACAGCGAGGGTCACAGTGCAGCACGATCCCAGAGGCAGGCACCACCATGTGGCCAGAGTCAGTCTTGGGCAGGTAAGGCTCACTGCTGGCTTCTGGCGCCCTCTGCTGGTGATAACATTGTTGGGCTGATCTAACCCTTCCCATGTGTTATCTTCCACAGCTGGAAACCACTCCATCTCTCCCAGTGATCCAGTTTCCTCATTCCTCAGGAGGACTTGTAAGGCGGAAAAGGGAGTGGCTTATTCCTCCTATCCGTATGTCGGAGAACGTAAGGGGACCCTTTCCTCTTAAGGTCGTAGAGGTAAACAGCCGCCCGGTGCAGTTTGATTTGATTCAACTATGGCAACTAGTCAAACGGTGTCTAAAATGTTTTGTATTTTCCCACCCAGATCAAATCCAGTCTTAGTAAGGAGTTCACTGTAGAGTACGCCATCAGTGGCCCTGGAGCTGACCAGCCACCGGTCGGGCTTTTTACCGTCGGCAAAAGCTCAGGTGTACTCTTTGTGAACCAACCTTTGGATAGAGAGAAGCAGAGTACATATACTGTAAGTATTACTGGGGGGGAAACCTGTCCTCTGAATGACAAACTGCTGATGTATTACTGAAACTTTTTCAATCCTTGTCCACGCAGTTACAGGCTATTTGTACAACCACTGACCGCAGCATTCGTGAGAACCCGATTGAAATTATTATTGAGGTATTGGACCAAAACGACAACGCTCCTATATTTACCCAAGATTCATTTATGGGCTTTGTTCCGGAAGCAGCCAAAGAAGGTATTCGAATTGTCAACTCTAATTAGGCAAACGGGAGTCAGACTCTGCCAAATTCTTGCATTTGTTCATCTTTGGCTCCTTAATATGTATATCGTTTACTATCCCCAGGTTTTGAAATCGTTACGGTTTCGGCCACTGATGCGGATGATCCTAACATGGACAATTCTATGGTGTGGTACAGCATATTGAGCCAAGACCCTCCAGTGCCAAATGGCGGAATGTTCGCGATCAACTACTTGACTGGAGTGATCAGATTAACTGGAACAGGACTTGACAAAGAGGTCTGTGGGATTTTTTTCCCCCTCCTTGTCTTCATTTGCTAACTGGTTTTGAACTTTTGGTATGTATGTGTGCTGACATTTCTCCTCTTTACAGAAAAATCCAGAGTATACACTGGTAGTTCAAGCTACTGATAATGCGGGCAAAGGTACGCAGGTCACCTGTAAAGCATTCATCAAAGTGACAGACAGCAATGACAATGCCCCACGGTTTACTAAATCCTTGGTAAGTTCAATGACTGCATTCTGACCAGTGGTAATGCTTCTTATTTGACAGGCACAGGATATTGGGGAGGGGGAAACTAACCATTTAATTGAGCCTTCCTGTTTTTGTTGACAGTACACAGCCAATGTTCCTGAGAACGTGGTGGGTTACGAAGTCGTGAAAATGCAGGTGACTGATGATGATGATCCTCACACACCTGCATGGTTCACCAAGTTCAGGATTATTCAAGGGAACATTGGAGGCTTTTTCAATGTCAGCACAGGACCAAGCAAACTGGAGGGCATCATTACTACTGTCAAGGTGAAGTACCACTTGTCCTCCAGGGGTCGCTATTTCAATGAGGAAGTGCTAGAAAAGCCACCGTTTAGAAGCTTATTCTAGAGAGCCAGTGAAATGTCTAAACCGGTCTGCCTTATTGGCAATGGCAGTTCATCAAGTTGCAAACGCATTTCTGCGTAAGGGAGAGAACATGGGTTGGTCTTACACTCCCAAATTCTTATTGCTAATTGGATCCAAGCAAAGCCACCACTTGGAAGCTTGTTCTTGAGGTCCAGTGAAATGTCTCTAAACCATTTCTCATTCCACATTCAGGCCCTTGATTTTGAGGTCAGTAGGAAATACACTTTACTGGTTGTCGTGGAGAACGACGCACCGTTTGACATCCCTGTCCTAACCTCCACCGCTACGGTTGAGGTAACCGTGAAGGATGTTAACGAGGCTCCGATCTTTAATCCTGTGATGAAAGTGATCGTAATTGAGGAGAACCTGGCCCAGGGGGAGGCGCTGACCACGTATACGGCAACGGACCCTGACACGGACCAGAAGCAGACCATGTGGTAACTTAATCTCCTGCCTCAGACCATGTGTAACAGTATAGTTTAACGTCATGTTACAGGTTTTCTTCAAATATTCTCCAGGTATAGAATGGGCTCAGATCCAGCTGGATGGCTGAACATCCAGAGAGATTCGGGACTCGTCTCTGTAAAGAGCCAGATGGACAGAGAATCTCCCTTTGTTCTGGATGGCAAATACCAAGCTCTCATCCTAGCCATTGATAATGGTATGTGTGTGCATGTCCGTGTGTGGAATCAAATGCGAATCTTATGTTTTTGCGTGACTTTTGGCTGTGGCCAGCAGTATGCCTGGAGTTATGCATTAAGTGCTTATTTTGCGTGTTGGTGTGCTATTTATGTGCCTTCTCAATAAATTAACCTTTTTAAAAAAAAAATTTTTTTGGCTTTTTAGACACTGTTCCTGCCACGGGCACCGGAACCCTGTTAATAGAACTTACAGACGTAAATGACAACGCCCCTACAATTGACCAACGAGTGATTAATGTGTGCAACGAAGACCCTCAACCAGTGCTGCTGTCCATCACTGACCCAGACGGGCCGGGCTTCAATGCGCCTTTCCGCGTGGAACTTCGGGACCAGTCTCAGAAGAACTGGACTGCCAGAATGAACGCATCCAGTAAGTGCTGCTGTGCCTGATGGATGAACTGGCAAACCATCTCTAATTTCTCTCTCTGGGCGGGTGGGGGAACTTCAGCCATCCCAGATGCCGCTGGTCAGTTTGCATTTTATTTCTTAATTGTGTAATTTAGTGGCTTTGCGCTTTTATCCATAGCCACTATAAGCTTTACTCCATGGTACAGTCAAGTCTTTCCCAGGTTTGTGACTCTAGCTTACTGATTACAAGACCAATGGCTGCCACATTATCCTTAATATCCACTCTCTCTGACTTTTACTCTTTTACTCAAGCTGATGTCACAGCCGTCTAAGTCTCTCTCACTTGGCTTTTGTGTCTTTTAGAAACGGGCATTGAGCTGCTGCTGAAGACCAAGTTGCCACAAGGAGACTATGATGTTGTTCTGAGAGTCTTTGACACGCTAAGCAACGCGCAGGAAAGCACCCTTCATGCCAAGGTCTGTGACTGCAGAGGAGACGAATTCCAATGCATTAATAGAATTGCCAGCATGGATTTGCCTGGAATCGTGGGAATCCTGGCTGCCATCATGCTTCTGCTTTGTAAGTGCTGTTCGCTGGTCACTGCTGTACTTCCTGTGTGGGCCTGTCGCGTGGGCTTGTGGTGTTGACCTGCTGCCCTGTCACCCCCAACAGTGCTGGTGCTGCTGCTGCTGATGTTCCTGAGGAGACGGAACAAGGTGAAGAAGGACCCTCTTCTGCCGGAGGATGACGTGCGGGACAACATTTACTACTACGACGAAGAGGGTGGTGGCGAGGAAGACCAGGTGTGTGGTTAAGGCCGCTGCTGACCCGCTATCTCCTCCGTTGTGTTGCAGTGTGGGGTGATGAGGAAACTGCTATCCTTTATGCAGTGTGGCCTGGTAAGGAGGGAGTCATGAATTTGGTCTTCTCGCTCCTATTTGGGCAGGATTATGATTTGAGCCAGCTACACAGAGGTCTGGACAACCGGCCTGACGTCTTCCGAAACGATGTGGCCCCAACCTTCATGCCTGCTCCACAGTACAGACCCCGACCAGCCAACCCAGAGGACATCGGAAACTTTATCGACGATGTGAGTGCTGGTCTTGTCCCGTTGTGAGAGCGGAATGCTAATGCTAAATGGCTGCTTTATCTGTACACGGGTGCTTTTCCCTATATCTGCTGTTTGAAAATGGGCGGAACGTTGACCATGTTTGATTTACGGCGATCGGATCGAGTTAATGGCTTTTTTTCCCCCCCAGGATGTTCTAGCTTTTAATTCTTAATTCTGTATCCCCAGAACTTGAAGGCTGCGGACAACGACCCCACTGCTCCCCCGTACGACTCCCTCCTGGTGTTCGATTATGAAGGGGGCGGGTCGGAGGCCGGCTCCCTCAGCTCACTCAACTCCTCCAGCTCCGGAGGGGATCAGGACTACGACTGTCTGAATGAATGGGGACCGCGCTTTAAGAAGCTGGCAGACATGTATGGTGGTGGTGAGGATTGAGAGAACACCTGGCAGGACTTTGTTCTACACGGGTTGCCTTGACACCAGATCTCCCCTGTGCTCTGAATTTGCCTTTTTTTTTTTTTTTGTTAATTACTAATGAACACGTTCTTTTATAAGTTTTTTTTGCTCGGAGTGGTAGGAGGGGAACCAGTATTTTTGTTTTTGTTTGACCAATCAGTGGTCGTTAAATTAACTCTTTCAGTCTCTTGTTTGCCTCAGTTGATGCCCGCCCTTGTAAATAGTAAATTTGGTGGGGGGGGAGGGGTGGGGTGTTTGTCAACTTTCATTTATGGATTTAAAGGTGTGATGTTTCAATAAATGCATTTTAAGTGATTTCTTTTTAATTGGCACTTTTTTTTTTTTTTGTGGTAATTTTGCTTGGGATGTGCCTTACAACCAAAGAGAATGAAATCCCACATATACGTCCTTTTGACTTTTTCCTGTCTGAGCGTTGTTCTCCCTTCGCCCCCTGTTAAATATAATCTAATGTAACTGATGCTTGTATAAGGTTACTGCTGGATATCCAGCTTTATTTTCTATTAAATGAATTTAAAAATTCGACACGGGTGTCAATGTTTTCTTATTGATGGTGTATCAACGAGGCGAGATGAAGAGTTTAAGATTGGGTATTTGTGCGGTGAAAGCTGCGACTGTTGGTGTAGAGGTTAAGGTCGTGGGCTCGTGACTGAAAGGATGAAGTCCCACCCGGCTGTTGTCCTTGTGCAGGTGGTTATACCCGAATTACTTCTGTGAACACCCAGCTGTTTGAGGGGATGACTGTAGGAACTGTAAGACGCTTTGGATAAGCGACTAGTTTGTAACGTAAAGGGCAGGCGCGTGTGCTTGGTCTTTTCGCAGAGACTTGAGTCTGAATTTAATGCATTGACGTAATGCTAAATTCGGAAGTATTCTCTAATAGGAAACGCAATTTTAAAAAGTTTCTATTTGCATCTTTGGAAGCATTCTGTCGCTAAAGGCCGTTTTAAAGCGGTAAACAAAATGGATCTTGAGCGTTTAGGACTATTTAGGTCTGTATATTACTCTAATGTAGAATCATTGCAGATTCTTGGTCCAGAATAATGTATATAAGCAGCTTTCAAGGCCTTTGTTTTTCAGCTTGTCAAATTACCTAACCCCCTTTTTAAAGATGTCTCAATGTTTATAAAGTTGGCCCCTGGTTCAGCATCCAATTGGTATAGGCCTATAGAGAGAATTGTTACAGCAGTTATTAGTTTCAGTAAACTTAAGCTCAATCGTTTCGCTCTGGTCTGAACAATAAGGCCACATATATTTTACAAGTATGTTGGATCCTATTTATATTGCCTTTTCTTTTCAATACAAAGGAGGAGAATCCAGACAATATTGCAATTTTTACCACCAACCCTTCTGGGTTAAAATCAAAGACTCAAACTCGGTTTGTACGGCAGACCTGCTTCAACACACACGAACTTACGTCCCGCCTTTAGAAAGGCGGATCAGGCAGTGGAAGTAACGCCCTAAACACTGGGCCCCATTCAGAGCCCGAACACTCAGGGTGGGGAAACCAAAGACAAATCAAATGTACAGCAACAGGAGACATTCGGCACAGAACATAACCAATTCATAACATTTAACAAACACTTAACCATTTAGAGTCCTAGACCCCCAGCAACCTCAACGGAAATGGCCGCATATTAATCGAGAGTGGCGGTGCTGCCGTTCCGTCTCCATTACAATATGCGTTTGAAAACGAGAAAATCTGTAAAGTGAAATATAACGATCGTATTAAGCCGCCGTTTCGAGTGAGGACATATCTGTTGAGGTCGATATAGGCCTAAGTTTCTCGAGTAACATTTAATTGGGTCTAATTTCTGTATCTGCGCTAGCGTCCCATTTTCTCAGCTGCAAGTGAAAATTCAGCAATGATGGCTAATAACAAAACATTGGAGACGACAACGTGTAGGCATTCGTTTTTTGTTGTAAGGTTAACGCGGAAAAATATTTTTAACGTACTTGTTGAGTTCAGACAGGTGATATATACACCGGTAATATGACGTTTTGAGCAATACCTGCATGACGCTTATCTTTTAGAGTAAGTGTCGGACTACTATGATTGCAGAGAGCTACCTCGTAAGGAGGCGCAAGTGTTTTTGTTGCATTTTATACCTTTAATGTATCTCATTATTGAATTTCACGTTATTTGTTTATATTATTATTAAAAACACATCGATGAAGCTTTGATGCCTAGCAACCCTTTGCAGTCAAAACTTCCCTGAATTTGGCACTTGTATATTTACAATACATCAATTATTTAAAAAGGTGTGATTACACTAAGTACTACTTTAAAGGAGCTAATAATCTTTAGAGTGCACTTTAAACGTATAGACACGGAAGAATACTGTTTTTAAAAACGTTTTTAATGTTTTTATTTGTTTTGTATTGCCGCTTACTGCGATCTACGCTGCTCTGGCTGTAGACAGCCCACTAGCCTTCTCGTTAGTGAGTCATTGACTTTCATTTTCATTTTTTGGATATTAAAATAAAAAAATTAAACTCGTCTAATGAAAGTGACACAATCACATTTCTTAATTGCTTGATGTATCTTATAAGGACGGCAGAGGGCGGTGCTGAGAGTTAATGATAGACGGAAGAGGAAGGGGGGAGTTGCCGGCCTTGTTTAGCCCGTTCAAGAGGCACGCATCGAGAGGCCTTGCTTAAGCGTGACAACGTAAACGCGGCTATTGAGAGGAAATCCTCTTCTCGTTGCTTTCAGGTTGTCTATTCAAATGGAAATGATTCCAGTACCAATGCTGTTTGTCTAACCTGCCTCTACTCTTCTCTACAGGAGAGTGCAGCGGTATCCTCTTCAGTCCGGTCCATTCAGAATGGGCACTCTATTTCCGTATGAGAAAGTGACACGGAATGCTACCTGTTTTAAAGACATTATGGCGGACATATGGGAAAGACAAAGCAGAAACACAGACAGTTTTTTTTTCTATCCGATTACGTACTTATGTGCAATTAAATAATAGTTTATTGATAATCATATATGAACATGTATTATAGGTTATTTGGTAATAATGTGATGTCACGCACATATATAATAATAATATGAAAATATTGTATATATGAAATATATATTAGTGGAACACACACACACACACACACACACATATA